>CAUYRH010026058.1:0-19667 GCA_963574655.1 Perodicticus potto
TGAATTACTGGGCATTCTCAATACTTGAATATGGAACATGTGCACAGGGGAAGGAAATAACATTGCACTTTAAAAGCACTGTAATGTAAGTGGAAAATGCAATGTCTTAAATAAAGCTGTATTTAAAATTGGCAAAAAAAAAAAAAGAACATAAATCACCCATATCAGAATAAAAGACAGGTTGTCACTATAAATCCTGTAGACATTAAAAGAATAACATTACTAAAAATTTATACTAAAAAATCTGACAAGTTAGATAAAATGGATAAATTCCTTGAAAAATGCAACTTATCAAAATTAACACAGATTAAACAGAAAATATTAATAGTCCTCTATCCATTTAAAAAATTAAATTTATCATCAAAACTTTCCAAAATATGAGTGTACATCTAGATGGTTTCACTAATTAACTCTACCAAACATTCACTGAAGTCCTAACACTAATCTTATGCAAACCACAAACTCATAAAAAGCAGAGAAAGAGGGAACACTTTCCAACTTATTTGTGAAGCCATCATAACACTGATACTAAAACCTGACAATGGCAATACAAAAAAATTACCTAAAAATATTTCCATGAACATAGACACAAAGATCATTGAAAAATTAATAAATTTAATCCAATAGTATAACAGTAATAATATAACATGATCAAAAAAGGGTATATCCCAAGAATGTAAGGTTGGCTTAACACTCAGAAATCAATCACTATAACCACATAAACAGAATAAAGGACCAAAAAAAATCTGATAAGATCATTTCCATAGATGCAGAAAAAACATTTTTCAAAATTCCCCACCCATGGGCAGCGCCTGTGGCTCAAAGGTGCTGGCCCCATATGTTGGAGGTGGTGGGTTCAAACCCAGCCCTGGCCAAAAACTGCAAAAAAAAAATTCCCCACCCATTGATAAAAACACTCCTAGAAAACTAGGAGTAGGAGGGAACTTCTTTAATTCTTTATTTCATAAAAGAAAGCCACAAAAACCTACAGCTAACATCACACTTCATAATCATACATTGAATGCTTTTCCACTAATATCAGGAGCAGAGTGTGAAGGCCCACTCTTACAACTTCTGTTCAACATTAAAATAGGATTTACCGGCTCGGCGCCTGTGGCTCAATGGGCTAAGGCGCCAGCCACGTACACCTGAGCTGGCCGGTTCGAATCCAACCCGGGCCCACCAAACAGCAATGATGGCTGCAACCAAAAAATAGCCGGGCATTGTGGCGGGCGCCTGTAGTCTCAGCTACTTGGGAGGCGAAGGCAGGAGACTCGCATGAGCCCAGGAATTGGAGTTTGCTGTGGGCTGTGATGCCACAGCACTCTTTCCAGGATGACAGCTTGAGGCTCTGTCTCAAAATAAATAAATAAATAATAAAATAGGATTTACCCATTGCAGTAAGGCAATGAAAAGGAAAAAAAAAAAAAAAAGATTGTCAGGAAGAGGTAAAACTATCTCTGTTGAAGATTTTTTTAATTATACAATTTCCAATTTATTTTAGTGAAATAAATGGAATTGTTTGCAAAAAGCCTTGCATTCAGATGAATTATCCTCTGAGTTAGCACTTTTAATTTCACAAAAAGTGTGTTGTAGGTTATCTAATTACAGTTGTACAACTAAATGTAGGCAAAATTGTGATTCAAGAGAGATTTATCTTAGTGCCTTTCTATATACCTTTTGGGGTTTTAAGCATATCCTTCATCCATTCTTATGCCTCCCTGAGTCTCCCAACTACTAGTTCCCAGAGGCAATAGATTGTCTCAGTATATTTTTCTTCAATAATATATCATTCTTCAGAATTATTTCTCTTTTCTTATCTTTTTTTGTCATAAAATATATATTCCCCCATTATTTCACAGCTCTAGTCAGAATTGTGATAGGGTAAAACATGTGGAAACTATTTCCAAACAATAAGCTCACCATTAACATATTGTTTATCCCAAAGATATTTGCAGTAAGCAATACTAAAAGTAAGATAAGAGGAAGACTATAGGATAAGAAATATTAAGCATTAAATATAGTAATTTTACATAATATGGAAGACTAGGTACCTAGTTTGTCCTTCTTTAAGAAAGCAACAAAAAGTTCTAGATTGTATGTTTAAAAAAATCTTAAAAGCATCAGTGAACTACTGATACTTCTAGAATAATGGATTGCTTCCTGACAAACCCACTGCAAGTAGAAAATATCATAAGTCAAAAATGTATTCAATACACCTCACCTACTGAGCATCATAGTTTAGCCTCGCCTACTTTAAAGAAGTAGGTTCTCAAAACACCCACATTAGCCTACAGTTGGGCAAAATCATCTACAATAAGGACTATTTTATAATAAAGCATTATTATATATAATATATAATGTATTGAATAATGTACTAAAGGTGAAAAACAAAACAGTTATATGGATACTCAAATGGTTTCTACTGAGGGCATATTGCTTTTATACCATTGTAATGTCAAAAAATCATACATCAAACCATTGTAAGTTGGGGACTATCTGTATAAGAAAAGAAATTCTTAGATCAGGAGCTAAAAGAGGGAAGGATCCCAAAGACATAGCACTGTACCTAGTTTTCTGAGTGTATTGGCTAACTTATATAAATTTGAGCTATGGTTATAGACTCACAGCCCACAGAGCAGGAAACAAAGACCAGAGCTCTCCAAACTTAGTAATTTGATAGGTGTTCCTCTTCCATCTCAAAAAAGCTGAGACATCAGAGTTCTAAATATTCAGTGTAAGCATGACCTGGAAATAACCCCACTCCTTTCTTATCTCTGCAGTCTTAAAGAAAATAGCCTTGACCTTTAGCAAATAGCAGAGGAGATAAAAAAAAAAAAAAAAAGAAAAGAAAAGAAAAGCTGCTAAGAATTTGGAACCACAAGATGGTCCTCATAGAGGTTTGTGGCACAAATTCACAGAAACTGTGTGTTACCAAAAGCCTTAAGCTAATAATTTAGAGTATCCCAGACTTGTAGTACCTCCATATGGATAATCAGAAATAAATGCAAAGTTAAACTAGAGCATCCACCATCATCTCAGACTTCAAAGAAGTCAAAGAAGTGAACTTGCAAGTAAAATGTACTCATAGGAAAAAATAATAAAACACACAAAAAAAGGATCCATGAATGATAAATAGCAGAAGCAAGAGCTACAAGGTAGCTGGGCGCAGTGGCTCTCCACACCTGCAATCCTAGCACTCTGGGAGGCTGGGGCAGGTGGATTGCTTGAACTCAGGAGTTTGAGACCAGTCTGAGCAAGAGCAAGATCCCCATCTCTAAAATATAGTTGGTCATTGTGGCAGGCACCTGTTGTCCCAGCTACTTAAGAGGCTGAAGCAAGAGGATCACTTGAGCCCAGGAGTTTGAAGTTGCTACAAGCTATGTCACCATGTTACTCTACCCAGGAAAACAAAGTGAGACTCTATCTGAAAAAAAATAAAAATAAAAAGAGCTACAAGGTATATGTCCACATTTATTTCAGACATAAACTATACAATGTTTACTATGCTTAAAAATATAAAAGATAAGCTTCAAAGTATATTTCCAAACATACCCAGTTATGGGTAGAAAGGATAATATATTAGGATCAAATGGATTTATCCTGATAATTCAAGATTGGTTTAATATTAGAAAATTAATATAATTCACTTCACTAAATACAGTATTGGCATATTAGTATGAGTCCTGGATAGACAGATTTATGAAACAGAACAAAAGCCTACAAATAGACATAAATATACTAAACATATGATACTAAATATATGATAGAAATGGTATTGCATACTCTGGAAGTGAGAACAATGTAACCTAAAAATTGTATCCTAATATTAATTTGAAAAAATAAAAAAATACTCAAAAAAAAAAACAGTGCTGTAGATGACATGATAAGGATGTATTTTTCAATAAATGGTACTGGATAAAGATGTCTATATGGGAAAAAAAATTACATGGGGTCTCTACCCCACACTATAAATGAAATAAAGTTCTGGGATGATTAAAGACTTAAAAGTTAGAGGCAAAATTAAAGTCTTTAAAACATAACGTAGAAAAATATCTCTTTGGCAACAGAGTACAGAAGAGTGTCTCAAACAAAGCACAAAAAGAGAAACATAGGGGAAAAAAACTGAATATTTAAATTGCATTAAAATTAAGAATTTTAGGTGAATTCCAGATCATAAAAGACACCATAAAGAAAATACAAAGATAAGTTACAAACTACTAGAGAATATTTGTAGCATATATTACTAGGATCTAATTTCTAGAATATGAGATCTGACAATTAAATCTGCAAACTTGCCACTGTGTGCTTACATTGGTAGAACTGTACAAACAACTCAGTAAAGTTTCATAACCTTAGTATATCAGTGACTCAGAGCTGTGTTTTTGTCAATAGGTGGTGATGTCTTGTGGAGTGACATTCATTATTGTTATATGTTTTTGTGTGCCAATGACAACAGCTCGGATGGTTAATCCAGAAAAATAGTTCCAAAACTGCCTTAAAGGGCAGACTGGGCACTGGCATTGGTGAATGGCTTTCTAAGAGAAGTACTTCAAATGTGACTATAGCAATACTCAGCAATAAGGTATGTAGCACTTTTTCTAGAATGAGGTCATGATATTAATGATCAGATGTCAGTGTAAGAACTGCTACAAATCAGTAGGAAAATGACAAAATAGTAGATAAAAGAACAAGAGACTTGACCAGACATTTCACAAAAGAAGAAATTCAATGTCCCATAAACACATGAAAACATGTTCGACCTCATTAGTTATTAAGAAATGGAAATGCAGTAAGATACCATTTCATATCTGTGAGGTTGACAAAATTTTTAAAATAACCAATACAATGTATTGATGAGCATTTGTATTAATGGGGACTCAGCTGTGCTGGTGGAAATGTAAATGGGCACAAAAACTTAAAAAAATATTCTACACTTCCTGAAAAGGAAAAGAGGCACACTTTACAACCTTGGAATTCCACTTCTAGGTATATGCCCCAGTAATTCTTCCTTGTGTTCATAGGAGACGTATAGGAGAACATTCATGGAAACATTGTTAGTAACGGCTCCTGTGTTAGTCAGGATTCTCCCGAGAAACAGAACCAATAGGATGAATGGAGATAGGCAGATATAATAGATAGATTGATTTTAAGGAATTGGCTAATATAATTGTGGAAGCTCAGCGAATCCAAAATCTGATGCAGGAGGCCAATAACCTGGAGAGTTAGGAAAGAGTTACCCTTCATGTCCAAAAGTCTGCTGGAAAACCAAGAATAGCCAATGTTGCAGATGAAAACCAAAGACAGCCAGCCTGCTGGCAGAATTTACTCTTGCCAAAAAAAGGTCAACCTTTTTTGTCAGGTCTTCAACTATTTGATGAAGCCCACCCACATAATGGAGGGCAACCTGCTTTACTCAAAGTCCACCAATTTAAAAGTAAATCTTATCCCAAAAATCCTCACAGAAATATCCAGAATAATATTTGATCAAATATAAGGGCACCATGGCCCCACCAAATTGACATAAAATTATACATCACGGTCCCAAACTAGAAAAAGTCTAAATGTCCATCAGTAGTAGACTGGATTAATAAAGTGTTGGTTTTACATATAATGAAATATTAAATAGCTATTATGGCAAGCAGAATTCTAAATTGGCCCTCATGGGCGGCACCTGTGGCTCATCAAGGAGGGTGCTGGCCCCATATACCAAAGGTGGCGGGTTCAAACCCAGCCTCAGCTGAACTGCAAAACAGAAAAACAGCCGGGTATTGTGGCGGGTGCCTGTAGTCCCAGCTACTCAGGAGGCTGAGGCAAGAGAATCGCCTAAGCCCAGGAGTTGGAGGTTGCTGTGAGCTGTGTGATGCCACAGCACTCTACTAAGGGCAATAAAGTGAGACTCTGTCTCTACAAAATAAATAAATAAATAAATTGGCCCTCATGATCTCCATCCCAGGAATTATACTCTGTATAATCCCTTCCCCTGGAGTGCAGACAGAACCTGCAATTTGCTTCTAACCAATAGAATATGTAAAAGGTCATGGGATGTTACTATACTGATTAGGTTACATGATATGGCAAAGGTGTGGATGTCATCCCAATTATATATATTGTCTCTCTCTCTCTCTCTCTCACACACACACACACACACATGAGATATATACATATATATACGTATATATATCATACATCTATATATGATATATATACATATATATGATATATATACATCTATATCTTGTGTATAAACTTACGTGTGTGTGTGTACACGAGATGTATATGTATATATATATCTGTGCAAACTTGTCTCTCCTGCTGGCCTTGAAGAAGCAAGTTGCCATGAGTTATAAAGTTGCAAAAAACTGAATTCTGTCAACAATCTGAAGAAACTTAGAAGCAGATCCTTCCCTAATTATGCCTCCAGAGGAGAATACAGCCTGGATGACATCTTCATTAAAGCCTTGTGACACCCGGAGCAAAAGACCCAGTTAAGTCCTGCTTAGACTCCTGGCCTCCTCATCGCACATAATAAATGTGTAATGTTTTAAGCCACTAAATTTGTGACACTTTGTTACACAGCATAGAAATCTAAAACAACAATACAGAAATAAAAATCAGCTATAGCTACATATATCAGCAAAGATGAATCAACACGATGTTGAGCAAAATAAGCAAGTAATAAAGTCTACAAGTCATGAAGACAGTATGATTTCCATTTCCATGAAACCCAAACAATATGCAGTTTAGAGAGGCATATATAGAGGTTAAAATTATAAAGAAAAAGTATCACAAAAGATAGGAGAGTGGGTTACTTCTAGAAGGGAAGACGGCCCACACAGAGATTCTAAGATATTAACATACATATTTCATAACTGAAGTTCACTTTGTAATTATTATTTAAATATGTATACTTAAATAATAACTGTATTATAATATATATTTAACAATGAAAATATATTTTAAAAAATAATTTAATTTATAAACTATACAAAGAACATTCCTATATTTGTCACCAGCTTTCCTTCCAGCCCAATTTCCCCCCTTCTGGTGGAATACTTGAGGCCAGGCTAAATTCACATCTTAAATTCTGTCATTTCCTTCTGTATGATCTTAGTTGTTATGCAAAGTGGTAAGATCAATACCCAACCTGTAGGCTTTCCAAATGAAAGGTCTATCATAATACATACAACAGTCGAAAAATCCTTACCTTATGTAATAAAAAAACTATAAAATCAATAATTATGAGTTCTAGTTATACATATAAATATTATGTATATGTTTTTAAATTTAAAAATGATGGTAATAACCAGCAGTATAGAGAAAGTAGTACTCATATATTGCTGGTAGCGTTAGAAATTGATAAAATCATTCAGTGGAGTAGTAGTTTTAACCAGATTAGAAAAATGAAATGAGGTAGCAAAGCATTGCCATTCTTTGACTAAGAATTCTACTTTGGAAAATTTAAGGTTATTTAAGAAAATAAATTGCACTCTGAGAGGCCGAGGCAGGTGGATTATCTGAGCTCATGAGTTGGAGACCAGCCTAACCAAGAGTAAGACCCCGTCTCTAAAAATAGCCGGGCATTGTGGCGGCTGCCTGTAGTCCCAGCTACTCAGGAGGCTGAGGGAAGAGAATCAGTTGAGCCCAGGAGTTCAAGTTGAGGTTGCTGTGAGCTGTAATGCCATGGTATTCAACCAAGGATGACAAAGTGAGACTCTGTCTCAAAGAAAGGAAAGAAAAAAGAAAAGAAAAGAAATTTTAAAGGTCAGGATCAAGCCAATGTGTAAAATAATGTTTAAGGCAGAAATATTTATAAAAGCAAAACTTAAAACAATTCAGATTCCTTATCTTTTATAAATTCTCAGTGTAGAACATATTGATAAGGAAAATAACATATATCTACCTTGTGTCGATAGATAGATATGTTAAACAACATCAAACGAACAACTATAGCTAAGCACACATTGTTCACATGTTGTTTGTATAATTAAAAATATCTCTAGAAGCTCTGAAAATACCAGAGAAAGTTCATATAAATAGTTGTGTTATGTTTATGAGAATGTTTAATGAAGTGATTATGATTTTTAAAATAAGCGGGTACATATTTAATATGAAGAAATATATATAACTATGGAATTTCAGGCAGTGTTATAGACAGATGGTGAAGATATTTGTGCAGGAGGTGGCGGGTAGGGGAAAGGGAGACCTAAAAATCTCACCACATGGAAAGGTTCTGCAATCAGAGGGTTTTCTCTGGGTTGCAATCTGTAGATCCAAAAGGGAAAGAATCATACAGAATACTTCTCTAGGGGGAAGAAAATTGAAAGGACTATAATTAGAAAACATGATTATGAATTGATTTCCCTTTAGGAGGTAAACTACTTTCTTTTTTATTGTTTCTTTTTTTTCCTATTTTTTTCCTAAAGCAATTGCAATTAAGTGATTTACTTCAGTATCAGAGAGAGGCTAAAAGTTTTTTTTAATGATTTCTTTTAAAAAATCATCCAAAAGTCCTGTGTGCCTTGGTCTGACAAATTTGTTTGATTTCAGCATTGAGAGAAGTATGTAAAGTGTAACAGTGGAAGAGCTTTATCTATAAAATGCACAGTTGAACAACTTGGTATCAAGTGAACTTATTAGGGAGATTACATTGTAGACCTTCTGATACTAAAAGCAAAATTTAAAATAATTCAAATTCCTTTGATGACCATGACATTATGATTGTTCTGTTGTCAGAGCCTTTGTTCTGAGTCTTATATCATTTGCTGAAGCCAAAAAAGGGAATGATATCTCATTCTAAACCAAAGGCCAGCATCAAAGGTGGTCAGGGAGCAAAAGGAGAGGGCTGCATGGTTGTTGCAGCTTTCAGATTACAGCAGATTAGAAATAAGAAAGAAGGCACCATTTCCTTAATCTGAACCTGTGAAGTATTGATGTTCTGCTCAAGGAGAAAGTGGAATGCAGCTAAAAGTGTGTTGTGTGTCCAAGAACTTCATGACTTCAGCAGATGACTTGTCTATTGCCATTTCTCCAAGTGTAAAATAAAATGAGAAATAACTCCCCCTTTCCAATATCCCTCCACAATCCACCCTTCATACCTCTGATACGTATTGTCACTATAGATTAGAGAAATCAATAATTTTTTTCAATAATATAAGGTATAGAAATTGTCCCTGCAATCAGTGGTTTATTACCCTTTAATCAGCACTACTCTCTGTTCCTTAAGTTATATGCTTTCTACTCAACTGTTTTTTTAGATATTTTAAAATTAAAAAGAGTGATGAGCCATGAATATATTTTTATGTCATTTTGCATGTTATTAAAATTGTAAGAAATAAAACACATACACTATCAATTTTTACCTTTTAGCATCTTATGTTATTTTTTTTAAAAGCTTTTAGTATCACAAGGTCTACAATGTAATCTCCCTAAGATCATTTGATATCACATTGCTCAACTGTGCACATGACCTTTCAAATAGAACTCCTTCTTTTAGTACTGTGAACTGTCATGCAAGTATTCATAATTTGGGATTAAATTTCATATACATTATTTGAGAAGTCTATGTAACACTAACAAAATAACTTACTAAAAATTTTTATCTTGTTTCCACCTATGTCTAGATAGATTAAAAAAAAAAATCTCTTTTAGAATTTGAAGTTTATATATGTCACAAACTATTCAAAGGAATAAGTAAGTCTTTCCAGCAGCTGTTCTTCCATTTTCCCTGGCAGCGTCAGGTGGCCAGGACAGGCAGTAACCAAATCCATTTAGTATTAGGTGTGACTCTAACATTGATGACATTACCAAAATAGATGAGTCTGAAGAATGATTGAATAGGGGAACCCTGTAGCAGCTGCTCCAGGAAGTTTCACGTACTTTATAGTTTGAAATTTTATTGAAATAAAATCTTGCAGGAAGAGAGAACAACTCGAGAAAAAGAGCACAGGAGTTGGACCAATCTGGATTCAAATTCCAACTCATCACTTACAATATCCACCCATCCAAGACTTGCTTACTTGTCTATAACCTGAAAATACAAACAATATCAATGTCACAGTGTTGTTTGGAGATTAAAGGTTGCAAACATCCTATTTAGCATAAAAATAGAGGCTCAAGAAACGTTGGTTTTCCTTTTCATTCACCTAAGTCATACTGGCCTTTCGTATTAAATTTTCAGTTTGTTTTCAATTATAGTGTCTTTAGATTCTTTACAGTCTAGTTAATGAGATGCAGTTGATAACATTGGACTCTGTTGTTGATGCAAGGCCTGGTGCTGCTTGGTACATTACCCATATATTCTACAAGTTCTTGGTCAGTGGCATTGTACAGAACATACAATAAACAATCTATCAATATTTTTATGTTATCATGTATGGGTCTTTTTTGGTTGCATTTTTTTTACCATTGCATTAGAGTTTTATTTGATAATCTAAACTCATTAGAATGTTATAGGGAAAAAAGAAGCCTCACAGCAATTGTAGGCTGCATAAAATAGATTGAACAAGACTAGACTTTTAGTGTAACCCATCTCATTAGTGAGAGGATATGGAGCAGATGTGGCACCATAAACTTTGATGTGACCATCCCACTGGGTCCTTTGGACCTGTTCCTAAAGAAGAAGGAAAACCAGACCTATTTAGCAAAACACTAGGTTTCCTTATAAGGCTCAGGGAGTATCATCTGCAAGTAACATGGCACTTTAATTAAGAGGATCACTAAAATAACAAACTGGAATATACACATTGAAATAGAAACTTTTCTTCCCCTCTCTTTGCCTCCCTTCCTTCCTTTCTTCCCTTTCCTGTTTCTTTCTTTCCATTTTATCTTTTTACAGAAAGACTAACAAGTTTCTAACAAAAACACACATACTGCAGTAAGATGAACTATTACAGATTGAGGAGACTAATTTTGCTAGACACACTATCAAAAAATTACTCTCAGCCAGGTATGGTGGCTCACGCCTGTAATACTAGCACTCTGGGAACACTCTCGCAGAGGTGGATGGATTGCTTGAGCTCACGAGCTCAAGAACAGCCTGGGCAAAAACCAAGACCCCGTCTCTACTAAAAATAGAAAAAAACTGAGGCAAGAGGATCGTTTGAGCCCAAAAGTTGGAGGTTGCTGTGAGCTATGACGTGACAGCACTCTCTCTACACAAGGTGACAGCTTGAGACTGTCTCAAAAAAAAAAAAAAGAAAGAAAGAAATTCCTCTTAAGTTTATGCAGAAAGCTAGAGATCAAACTAAGTCAATAAGTCAAGCCCAAGCACAGATGATTGAAATCTCTAAAATATGCCTGAAATGTGAGGAAAAATGTATCTGAAGTTCAGCTCTTCCATATCATTCAGTTTTCTATTAAAATGAACTCTAAAAATGCTTTTATTAACTACTAGCTATTGTCTGATCCAATTCTAATAACATTATCTGTTTATCTAACCTTTTATCTGTATATAGGCATAGAGATGTCCTGAATAGTATTCACCTAAGATTAGCAATAGTCATTTTTTGAGGGGTGATGGGAGGTTATTTTTCACTTTATTTGTTGTGCTTTTCTTCATTGCTTGAGTTTTTGTAATGATTTCTTTTCAAAAATCATCCAAAACAATGATTTTTCACTTACTCAGTTTCTTGGTTAAATGTGATAAATAAGGAATGAGTTACATTGTTAAGCTATCAAATTTTAACTGAAAAAACATAAATATTATAATTACCGAGGTAAACTAACAAATTTAAGATGCAGTGTATCAAAGTCAAAAATCATTCAAA
This sequence comes from Perodicticus potto, assembly GCA_963574655.1. NCBI lineage: Eukaryota > Metazoa > Chordata > Mammalia > Primates > Lorisidae > Perodicticus > Perodicticus potto. The sequence continues at coordinate 11,769 of CAUYRH010026058.1, forward strand.
GAAGGGAAGCAAAGAAAATAAATAAACATTAGGCATAGTGAAATACAAAAGACTTAAATTCTGCTAAGGTCCTTGCTCAATTAAATAATTAAATATGTTTATTTATAACACATAAGAGGGTGAAAACTAGCTCACAGAAGATGCCTTAACTCAAAGGTAAAGCAGATAAATGAGCCTGAAAAAAAAAGAAGAAGAAGAAGAAGATCCCAGGGATTTGAAACTTGCTGGTCCGTGATGGCACTGCAAAATGTTATATGTGTTATTAAGTGCTGGGTCTAGGTATTTTTGAAGGATCAGCTTATAGTAAAGTAAGAGGGGTTGCATATATCAGAAACTTGTTGCTGATCATTGGAATCAACCTTTGGCCAGAAAATGTCAACTCTGTCAGAGCCAGAAACCTCTAACTTCCCAGACTTCTTGTTAAGAATATAAAATTTCTAAGCAATAGCTTTCCAAATACCACAATTTTGGCTAATCAGGACACAACTTTACAAAATAGATGTTCTAAGAATAGATGAATAGAAATAATCAAAAAGGCAATTATACGTCCCTCATAGATGGAAGAAAGAATTATTTCTTAAACCAAAAGACAATTAGTGTCTCGAGTGTTTGGCATGCCTCTAAGCTACAGGAACTAGCAGTAGCAGAGGGACATGTGGCCTTGCTGTCCAGTAAGACGAGAGTGAGGTCCTCTTGCTGCATTATGGAAATTGTGGTCAAAGAGAGCATTACTTGCAGGAAACGTTACTACAAATAACAGCTCCAAGTCAGAAAATTCAAAGTACTGTTGGTTACACATCTAGATTATAGTTGCAAACACAGAGAATAATCATATCTTCCCATAAAGAATATAGTCTGTGGCTTAAAAACAAACAACAGATAACATACAGCCGAAGGAATATTTACTTAGATAGCAAATTCCTTAAGGTATTTACTTAAAAAATTGTTGTCATTTCTTAAAGAAAGATGTAAGCTTTGATTGCTTGCAAGTGCTAGAAGTTATGCAATGAACCTATGAAAATCAGATGAAGACACATGACTTAAATCCAAGCAGTCCTATCTTTTTTTAAAGTGATAAGTGAAGTCCAAAGTACTGGTGACAATGTGGAGAAACTAGAACTCTGATACACTTCTAGTGGGAGAATAACTTGGTATAACCACTTAGGAAAACTTTCTGGCACTATCCCCTAAAGCTAAATTTACACTTATCCTATGACTCAGAAATTCTACTCCTAGGTATATGCTTAATAGAAATACACACATAGATGGCAGGAAAAGCATATATAAAAAATGTTTGTAGCTGCACTTTTTATAATAGGTGCAAAATGTAAACAATCCAAATCCTGATTAATAATAGAATGGATCAATTATAGTTAAAAAAAAAAAATCACACAATGAAATACTATATAACAGGCAAAACTGATCTATGATGTTAGAAGTCAGCACAGTTGTTAACTTGGACATTAATATTTTAAAGATCATGAGGGGGGGACATTAATATTTTAAAGATCACTCATAGCATTCTGTTTCTTGCTCTGGGTTATATGGGTGTGCTCCATTTGTGAAAATTCAGTGATCCTTACTTATTACTAAGCCTATACGTATGAATATAATCAGTATTTGGTGTTCAGCCAATATTTGGTCTTTGACCAAGATGTAGTTAAAAATTCAAATGCACATATACTTCAAAAATCACCATTTTTTTTCTAAAAGTGACATGATAAAACACACAATAATGAAAATGCTTTCTCATTTGTCATTAGCATTCTGACCTTTCTCACTTTCCACTTCTAGACTGAGCTGATATCAAGCAGATCTATGTGTACAGAAGGGGTGGGTTGTTGTCAAGAATGGTCAATTATCAGTAGTAGCCACAATAAAATATAAGAAACCAAGTAATAGAAGCACCATTTACTGAACATTTTGTTGTTAGATCATATAGATAAACCATGTATCAGAAGTGAAATAAAGTGGAGATGATAATCATCTCCACAAGTGAGGCTATAAAAGGGTTTTTACCTATAATATTGAAACTAGCAGAACTTTCAAACTCAAAGGCCAGGCACACAATATAAACAGTCAGCCAGATGAAATAACATTGAAGAGTGGTGGTGGGGTGTGAGAAAACTACAGAGCATCTAAGCAGTGGTTCTCAGAGTAAGCCTCTAGATCAGCTGCGTTGAGACTAGGTAGAAGTTCAAATTATCTGGTCCCCAACCCAGATCTACTGAATCAGAAACTCTGGGACAGGGGCCCAGAAATCTTTAATTTTAACCAGGCCTTGAACTGTAACAGGCTTCATTCTGATGCACACTCAAGTGTGAAAACCACTGATCTAGATGTATAGTAATTCTAAATTTATTTATTTATTTATTTTTTATTTATTTATTTATTTATTTTGTAGAGACAGAATCTCACTTTATTGCCCTCGGTAGAGTGCCATGGCGTCACACAGCTCACAGCAACCTCCAACTCCTGGGCTTAGGCGATTCTCTTGCCTCAGCCTCCCGAGTAGCTGGGACTACAGGCGCCCGTCACAACGCCCGGCTATTTTTTTGTTTTGCAGTTCAGCCGAGGCTGGGTTTGAACCCGCCACCTTAGGCATATGGGGTCAGCACCCTACTCACTGAGCCACCGGCGCCGCACCACTAATTCTAAATTTTTTAAAAAATCATTTGGCTAAATATGGCCTATAGGCTGCCAATCTGTTTCTTTGCTTATTTTATTTCAGATTGATAAAGGGGTACATATCATTAGGTTATATTGTTTGCATTTGCTAGGTAAAGTCCAAGTTGTAGTTGAGCCCTTCACCCACAGGCTGCCTATTTGTAACTCCCAATAAGAATCAAACAAAAAAGCTAAAAATTGAATTATTTGTGTAATTATGTCAATTCTGTATTTTCCCTTTCTAAGATGTAAAGGTTTAGCCTAACTTTTATCCTTCCTAGGATTCAGGCATATCTGGATGTATCTGGCGTCTGGTGGGATGGGCCTTTTGGAATTCTATTTATAAGACATCTCAAGTAGCCTCCAGGAAAGAACTAACTCCAGTGGAAGAAAGAATGATGTACACAGATTGTATTAAGACAACAGATAGGTTTGAACATGTCCCAGTGTAACAATGATGTCCCCACTCAGATTGTTTCCAACCCAGCCTGGAAAACTAATTTATTCTTCTGACAAATACCTGTTGAACACCTACCTACTCTGTCCTTGTGTCCTGTGACCCCAGGGTGCCTGTGACCTAGTAGAAACTGCAGGAGTTGTTGTTTTTTTTTTTGCTACTCTTCTAGGATATGGACAGTGTAGCTTTTTTGTGGCATGAGTATTAATGCCAGAGGCAGCAGCTTTGGCTCTAGGACCATCAATATCGTTGATGCCCTTGAAGTTGTACTTTGAGCTTTTGGAGGCTTCCTTGCCTGCGTCAGCAGCTGCAACAGTGGTGGCAGCACCTTTGGTGAGCAGTGAGACATGGCTTGGAAGATTGGCTGCAGTTGCTTATATAAGGCAAGGAGGACTGAGAAGCACATGGCAGCCAAGAGACCTGTTCTCAAGCACGCATGAGATACCCCTGGGTATTCCTGGCTGAAGTGTAAAGTGTACCTCCACAAAAAGTAGAAAAAGGCTGTTTTATAGCTGTGGTTGTTACTTTCCTATGAGTTACACATAGAGGAACTTTTTTATCCTAGAAAAACAAGGAGTTCTTAAATTTAAACCTTTCAAAAAGTTTTTTTATTGTCTTGGCAACATTTAAAAAACTACATGTTGCTTCTTGTGATAAGGTTAACATAATGTGTCTGGAGTAAACATGGTAGACACAAAGATCAAATCTCAAATACTTAGCTTCAGGTTTTTTGTTTTTTGTTTTTGTTTTCTTAATGAAAAACAACAAGATTATTATAGGCTTTGGGACATTAGGTTTTTAAAAAAATCACGGCTCACATTCCTAATATTTTTCTCTCTCAAAACATCCCTAGAAAATCAAACAGCATTTCTGATGAGCTGTTCTTTGGCACCAATCAGTAACTTACTGCAAAGGAAAAGGAATTTGGGAAATAGCCACTCCTTTCCTGCCAGAATTTTGAGAGATTGATGCCCTTTTCTTTTGCTTCTACAATGCCTATAGGCTGCAGATTTTCAGGTACTTCCTAAAATCTTCAACTAAATTCTATCAAAAACATGTTTGTTGTTCTCAGTAAAAAATGTTTGGGAGGGAGTCTGGAGACCACAGTTCTCAGTAAGACCTAAGGAATTCCTGTAAGTAAACAGAATTTTCCACAAAGAGTCAAGTGATTGCTACACTGCATTTAACTCAGTGTTTTATGATATCTGATGAGCAAGGCATGTGGTATGTTAATATTCCATCCAGACAGCAGTACCTTGCAGATTATCCAATTTGCTGGTGGAGCAATTTTTTTTTATTGCTGTTTACTTGAAACCAACTTTTTATGCCCAAGTGAACTGAAAGAGTCACTTTATTTTGATACTTCAGTTCTAGCCAACCCAGAGTATCCACAGCAGAATATGAGTCAGAGGGATAGAGGCAGAGTCAAGAGATTTCAGCTCTAACCAGCAATGTTTCTTTGGACAAGTTCCCCTATCAGGCTACTTTTCAGTATTTGTAACACTGAAGGTGGGGCAAGTTGGCCCAGAGTTCTGTGACTAGAATTCTGCATTCTTTAACTCCTAGATATGAGAACTCTCCCTGCAGAATTCTAATGATGGATTAGGTATGGTATCTGAAAAAGAAAAATTTCACTTGAAAGGACTCTCATAAACTAATTTATTTTTCTGTATGACTTTGAGTATAGATGACCAGTATTGTCACCATTCAAGCTAAAGCTTGTTTCTATGTTAACTTAATAAAATTTAGCTTCCTAGAATACAAATTAAAACAGGAATAGGAAACATTTATTCAATTCTGTTTTTTCATAACATTTCTTTCATCCATATCCCTGGATCTTATCTCTTTCCTGGACCATTGTAATGGCCCCCTAACTGGTTTTCCCACCACCGGTCTCTTCCCACAGTCCTTCTTACACACGCTTTTGTATTTGGATTATCACATTGATTTTTTTCCCAAGTACAGCTCTTCTCATATTACTGACCTGTTCAAAAACCTTAATAGCGCAGAGAGAGGGAAGGAGCGAGGGGTGTGGAGTCTTGGTGTGTGCCGCACCTTTTGGGGGCAAAACTCAATTGTAAGAGGGACTTTACCTAACAAATACAATTAGTGTAACCTGGTTTCTTGTACCCTCAATGAATCCCCAACAATTAAAAATAAAAACTTAATAGCTGTTGATTATAATATAAAATATGAACAAATTCTTGTGACTTACAAGGTCCTGTGCGGTCTGACCCAAACTCACTTCCCATTCTGTGACCCCTTCCTCCTTGGACTACAGCCTTATGAGTCCCCTGCTCTTACTGAACATGACCAGAAATGGTCTGACTCTGTGTCTTTTTTCCCACTGGTTCTTGCTCCCTGTTCCCACCTGTTGAGAGTCTACCTGCCCTTAATGTTTAAGGCCAAAGTTCTGATAACATCTTTTTCTGCTGCTCAGTTTTTCTTGGTCTCTCTCAACTGCAAGTGACCTATCTTTTTTTCTGAACTCCTGTGACAATTTGTCTGCACCTCTATCACAACAGTTATCATTTTCCACTTCACTTTTGTGTAACAGATATTTGTGCTTGTATCTGATCTTCCTCACTAGATAATTAGTTTCATGATGGCAGAAGTAATATTGTTTCATATTTTTAGTTCTCAAGGTACCTCCACTATGTTTGTACAATGAACAATTGATGTCAGAGTTAGCCTGGAAATCTGAAATTGCCCATGGAAATCCTTCAACTGAATTAGAACCACTTACATAGCATGTTTTTAAATAAGGAAATTTCTTTCTTCATCTGTCTGTCTGTATATCTATCTAATAATTTATCAGCTTATGTCTGGTTTTAGTGATGTAGATTAGGAAGAAACAAAAATGAGACAAGTACAATAACAACTTAAACTGCTGATTTAGCAGGTGATTTCTAGTTCACCTTCTTCAGACATTGTGCTGTAGTCAGCTTTTAACAGTAGTTTAGGTCTGCATATGTTTGTATGCTGTGATGTTCAAATGTTTGTTAAAGCTGATGCAACTCTGTGAGAAAGATCAACATTAACTCTGTGGATGGAGCATACAAGGTTTAATCCAATGAGGTGAAGAATTTACTCAGGACATTGCTTCATGTGAAAAAGTCATGGTTTTGAGGGGGTGTGATATAGCAATTCAAAGGAAAATGTGCACTTAAATGGGGACAGTTAGGTATAAATGACTGGTAAGATAGGGCTCATTTATACACAACATATGCAGATATAATTAGATGATATATGTAAGTATCATCTTTTAAACCACTTTATTCATTTCTAGACTTTTTGTGGTGTTTTCCAATTTTCACACAAATTCTTTATCTTAAAATTAATTTAGTCCAGGTGCGGTGGCTCATGCCTGTAATCCTAGCACTTTGAGAGCCCAAGGTGAGTGGATTGCCTGAGCTCACAGTTTTGAGACCAGCCTGAGCAAGAGCGAGACCCTGACTCTAAAAATAGCCAGGCATTTTGGCAGGTACCTATAGTCCCAGCTGAGGCAAGAGAATTGCTTGAGACCAAGAGTTAAAGGTTGCTGTGAACTATGATGCCACAGCACTCTACCAAGGGTGACAAAGTGAGACTCTACCTCAAAAAAAAAATTAATTTTAAGAATTTCGTATTACATATTTAAATATATCTGTTTAAATGTAAAATAATTTCCAAATATTTGTACACTTGAAAAATTAAAGGAAACAATAATAATTGGACATGTCCATCAACGGGTGAATGGATAAACAAAATGTGAGAGTGACTACTAAGGGGTACAGAGTTTTTTTAAGAGTAATGAAAATATTTGGCATTAGGTAGTGGTAATGATTGTACAACTTTGTGAATATACTAAAAGCCACTGAATTGTACTGAATTTAAAGGGGTGAATATTATGGTATGTGAATTAAATCTCAATTTTTAAGAAAAACAAATTCTGCACAATAAGAATGTTTTCCAGAGGTTTTTTCCAAGTCACCAGTGAAGAGTAGAGAGATGGTAGTCATGGAGAATCAAGTCCTCAAACTACTTGCCCTTACTGGTCACTGTGTTTTCTGGTAACTGAGCAGAGACCAGCTAAATGCTTCCTCCTTCCATGTCTGGGCTGAGTGTAAAAGCCTACAGCTGCTATGCTCCAGTGAAATAAAACCTTTTTATTTGTATATTATGTTGTAATTTTTTATTTCAGAGTATCACAGGGATATACACGTTTTAGTTATATAGTTTGTTTTATACATTTCAAGTCAAAGTGTGCCCTTCACACAGACTGTGTGCATTATACTTGTTAGCTGTGAATTAAACTAACCCCTTCTCCCCACCCCAACTTGTTTCCTGTTGAGTTTTACTTCCCTATATGCACGTAAGTGTTGATTGACCAGTTCCAGTTTATTATTGAGTACATATGATGTTTGTTCTTCTATTCTTAAGATACTTAGAATGGTCTCCAGATCCCTCCAAGTTGTTACAAAAGGTATGTGGATCATTATAAAAGTGTTGAGATACACAAACATCAAGAAACATAAAATTGGCTCGGCACCTGTGGCTCAATGGACTAAGGCGCCAGCCACATACACCTGAGCTGGCGGGTTCGAATCCAGCCCAGACCCGCCAAACAACAAATGACGGCTGCAACCCAAAAAAAAAATCGCCAGGCGTTGTGGCGGGCGCCTGTAGTCCCAGTTACTTGGGAAGCGGAGGCAAGAGACTCGCTTGAGCCCAGGAATTGGAGGTTGCTGTGAGCTGTGATGCCACAGCACTCTATCCAGGGTGACAGCTTAAGG
>CAUYRH010026059.1:0-55981 GCA_963574655.1 Perodicticus potto
ATATTTGCATATTTTGAATCAGACAAAAGCTTGATAACTAGGATCTATAGAGAACTCAAATTAATCCACATGAAAAAAGCCAACAATCCCATATATCAACGGGCAAGAGACATGAATAGAACCTTCTCTAAAGAAGACAGATGTATGGCTAACAAACTAATGAAAAAATGCTCATCATCCCTAATTATTAGAGAAATGCAAATCAAAACCACCCTGAGATACCATCTAACTCCAGTGAGAATGGCCCCCATCACAAAATCTCAAAACTGCAGATGCTGGCATGGATGTGGAGAGAAGGGAACACTTTTACACTGCTGGTGGGACTGAAAACTGATACAACCTTTTGGAAGGAAGTATGGAGAACCCTCAAAGAACTCAAGCTAGACCTCCCATTTGATCCTGCAGTCCCATTACTGGGCATCTACCCAGAAGGAAAAAAATCCTTTTATCATAAGGACACTTGCACTAGACTGTTTATTGCAGCTCAATTTATAATCGCCAAAATGTGGAAACAGCCTAAATGCCCACCAACCCAGGAATGGATTAACAAGCTGTGGTATATGTACGCTGGATGGAAGTGGAACACATGATTCTTAGTAAAGAATCACAAGAATGGAGAAGCATGAATCCTATGAACTCAATTTTGATATGAGGACAATTAATGACTCAGTGGGGGAAGGGGAGAGCAGAGAGAGAAAGAATGGGGGGGAGGAAGAGCAGAGAGAGGGAAGGCGCGAGGGGGATGGGTTCTTGGTGTGTGCCACACCTTTTGGGGCAAAACACAATTGTAAGAGGGACTTTACCTAGCAAATGCAATCAGTGTAACCTGGTTTCTTGTATCCTCAATGAATCCCCAACAATAAAAATATATATATATGTATATAAAGCAAAAGGGCAGACATAATTTAGCACCATTCCCTGAAAAATAAATGATTCCATCAGAATGATAAGGTCGTAGTCTAAAACAAAGCTTCTGGTCCCCAACAGTGGACTAAAACTTCCAGTGCTTCACCACTGCAGTGGCATTAAAGCTACCTCTCATTGACAGGTACGATGACAGCGGAGCTTTATTAGTCTACATGCCCCAAAGGAACAGCAAAAAGAGAATGTCAATGCCACCAACGACATGCAGCTACTCCCCAATTTGCTGGTTCTATCAGCACCCCTGGCAAATGGTAAGGGCAAAAAAAGGGTGATGTGTTCCTCTTCCTTTGTACTTATACTCACATTTGTAGCTGACAATAGAGAAAGAAGAAGTTAACATAAACAAAACCAGGTGGAAATCTTGCACGCATTTAAACATTTAAAACATGTTTTTTTAAATTCCAAAAAGTAAACCTGTATGTGTATGTATGGGCTGTAAATATACTTCTCAGTCTAGCTCCCACCATAATTTAAGAAGCTTTTATCTCTAAGCACTCATAGAACTATCAAAAAATGGGCTGTGGCTGCCTTCAATTACTAGCAACACCTTCCCAAATCTACCTCACCCGCACCCCCAACTACCTCTCTTTGAGCTAAACCTTTCAGGTGATTCATTAAAAAAGGAAGCCCAGTCCCCAGCAATTACTCTTTTCCTCCTCTCCCCCATTCAGTCTCCCTCTACTCTCAGCTCACCTCTGGCTGCACTTTACTAGCAGTGGCAAATTTCATTTTTATCAAAAAAGGAGGAAGGGCCTTTGGAGTTTATATTGCAGAATAATTTATATAAAATTAAAATGCATGGCAGGCATATTTCAAAAGTTTCAGGCTTGGTGCCCATAGCTTAGTGGTTACAGCAGGTAACCACTGGTGGCAGGTTCACACCCAGCCTGAGACAGCTAAACAATAAGGACAACGGCAACCAAAAAATAGCTGGGCATGTGGCAGGCGCCGGTAGTCCCAGCTACTTGGGAGACTGAGGCAAGAGAATCGCTTAAGCCCAAGAGTCTGCGGCTGCTGTGAGCTGTGACGCCACAGCACTCTACTGAGGGCAGCATCGCCTGTGGCTCATCGAGTAGGGCACCAACCCCATATACCGAAGGTGGTGGGTTCAAACCGGCCTCGGCTGAACTGCAAAACAACAACAAAAAAAAAAAATGGCTGGGCGTTGTGGCGGGCACCTGTAGGCCCAGCTACTCGGGAGGCTGAGGCAAGAGAATCGCCTAAGCCCAGGAGTTGGAGGCTGCTATGAGCTGTGTGACGTCACGGCACTCTACAGAGGGCAATAAAGTGAGACTCTGTCTCTACAAAAAAAAAAGTTTCAGAAGATACCAAAAAAAAAATCACAACCAAATTCTTGAACCTTGGCTGAAATCTGGCTCAAAACAAAGCAACAACTAAAAGAAAAACAGCCATAAAAATATTTGTGGTAGCACTCTGGGAGACCGAGGCTGGTGGATTGCTCGAGCTCAAAAGTTCGAGACCAGCCTGTGCCAGAACAAGACCCTGTCTCTAAAAATAGTCAGTGTTGTGGTGGGCACCTGTAGTCTCAGCCACTCTGGAGGCTGGGGCAGAAGATCACTTAAGCTGAAGAGTTTGAAGTTGCTGTGAGCTATCTCCACGGCACTCTACTCAGGGGGACAAGAGTCTCTTCACCCACTCTTAACCTAACAGTAAGTTTTCACTAGATTAGAAAGTTGTTCTAATTTGAATGTTGCTAAAGGTCTTAATTCTTCTTGCATCCGGCTAGTTTCCCACCCTTCTATCTCTGATTAAGCATGTAATCACAACAACAATCTCGGTGGCAGCATTACAGACAGTCTCTGAGTTACAAACATCTGACTTACAAGCAGAGGCCATTACACATACTAAATAAATGTACCAGCTCCCACTTACATACAAATTCACATTAAGAAAAAACCTATAGAACCTAGTCTGTAACTTGGGGACTGCCTATATACAAAAGCTATTAAATATGATCACCTCCCAACTATTAAATTCTATCCCTGCCTTAAAATCCTCAAGTGTTGCCACTCTTAGAATGGTATTCCACCTCCTCACCAAGTCTACCCAGTCCTGCCTGATCTGATCTGGTCTCAGCTGCCTTCCCAGTCCCCACCTTGCCCACCTGCCCCTTTCAATTACAATCCCAGAGCTAATTCCCACCTCTGGGTTTCCATGCATGCTATTCCCCCTAAATGAAATGCTCTTCCCAGCCTTGCTAGTTGATCCTTATCCATTTGTTCAAATGTCACTTACTCAAGAGGCCTTCGCTTACTACCGTTCCTGAGAGTGGATCTCTCACATTCACCTGATCCATATTACTTCTCTCAGAACACCATTTACATGTACAATGATTTTCTCTCTGTTCCCTAATAGAATTTAGAGTGCAGACGCCATGCCCTGGGTAGAGTGCCATGGCATCTGAGCTCACAGCAACCTCAAACTCTTGGGTTCAAGATACCGTCTTGTCTTGCTTCAGCCGCCTGAGTTGCTGGGACTATAAACATGCACCACAACACCTACCTAGCTGTTTCTCTTTTCGGGTCTTGCACTTGCTCAGGCTGATCTCAAACTCCTAGCTCAAGCAATCCACCCACCAAGGGTTCTCAGAGTGCTAAGATAACAGATGTGAGCCACCACCCCTGGCCTGAGTGCAGATCTTTTATTTCTGTAACACTACCACAGGCTCTAATATTTAAATTCATCAAAGAGGGAGAGAAAACATTCTAAGAGTCAAAAAATCTGAAATGTAATCCCCATTTTTATCACTTTTTTTTTGTTGGCCAATTCACCGCACTCACCTCTGTGCATGTATGCCCTGTCTATCTGTGTATTACTAAAGCAAACAAGATGACAAACATGGAAAATTTTCTAAAAATAAAAAGCATTATATAAAATATATAATATTATCATAACCAACAAGCTCTGAAGCTTAATCACATCTTCTAGTTTTACTTTGCTTACCTTCTTGTGGTTATAGATTTCACCATTGTAACAGAGCCACAAATAAGGATATTTCTTCACTCGAATTGGCTGCATTCCAAACAGCTGATCAACCACCGCCAACCGGTGAAATCCAAAGCAACAGTTGGTGTATCCGTTGACATTCTCAAAACGAAAAGCATCTGGACCCCTGTGTGCAATCTTCATAGCACTCAGACACTGAACAGAAAGGCAGTCATCACTGCCAAAGAGGGCCCAAATACCACACATGGTGCAATGCAGCTAGAAGCTCTGTGGAGAGAAAAACAGACTATTCAAATACTCAATATCCAATCCAAGGTGGCATCAAATGTTGATTTCAGAAACTTGCATAAACCATTTCAAAGGTTGAAAAATAAGCAATCTTATCTATAGTGATTTTCCATTAAGTTGGCAGGCACACAGGAATAGAAAGTGATAGAATGCACTAGCACTCTGGGAGGCCAAGGTGGGAGGAATGCTTGAGCTCAAGAGTTCAAGGCCAGCCTGAAAAAGAGTTCCTAACTCTAACAAAAACAGAAAAATTAGCCTGGTGTGATGGTGTACACCTGAGTAGTTGCAACTACTCAGGAGGCTAAGGGAAAAGGATCACTTGAGGCCAGGAGTTTGAAGTTGCAGTGAGCTACAATGATGCCACTACACTCTAGCCCAGGTGACAGAGTGAGATTTTGTCTTAAAAAAAAAAAAAAGAAAGAAAGAAAGGCAGTGTGCAGTGGCTCACGCCTGTAATCCTAGCACTCTGGGAGGCTGAGACAGGTGGATTGCCTGAGCTCAGGATTTCAAGACCTGTCTGAGCAAGGGCAAGACCCATCTCTAAAAAACCTGGGCATTGTGGCTGGCACCTATAGTCCTAGCTACTTGGGAGGCTGAGGCAAGAGGATCACTTGAGCCCAAGAGTTTGAGGTTGCTGTGAGCTGTGACACCAATGCACTCTACCAAGAGTGACAAAGTATGACTCAAACTAAAAAAAAAAAAAAGTCCTAAATGACAAAAATGTTCTCAAATATTTCTGTCTCAAAGCTGTGTTAGTCAATAAGAAAACAAAGTAGGTGAGACATATACCATGACATCCTAGAAAAACAATTAGGCTTATCCCTGTAGGCTGGGAAGTAAATAAAAATGCATTTGTCAATTACTTTCCAATTTCAAATTCTCAACTGTGAAATAAAGGGCTGTGTGGCTTCTGTGAGTTCAAAACAGCTATTTTATCAAAGTATCTGTCAAAGGATCTGTAACTTGGAAAATAACTATTTTGGTTTTTTTTTTTTTTAATTCAAATGTGCAGCAGATTATTTAGGACAAACACTCAAAAGAAATAATATATGTTCAAGTTACATCCATCCCTTTGAGCAACCTTTTGAGGATATTTCATTTACATCTAAATGAATGAAAACTTTGCTTGGTCTTTAAAAACACCAACAATGTAATGAAAAATGGCATCAACCCAATTTAAAAATGAAGTTGTAAAATGGGTTAGGAAAGTGCTCTGAAAATCAAGTGTGAGCATCAGGGAATCATTTACGTAAGCCTTCTTAAGGCTGCCTTAGCAAATCCCAGCATCAAGCCTACTATAGGAAACACACATTAACCACTAAACTGCAGAGGAAAGGAGAAGTGTGAAGCACATTTATTTTTCCAGCAGGAAAAGGCAAATTAAAACTATAACTTAATATTTTTTATTGGAAACAGTCTTAAAAGAGGGCAAAGGTCTTATTTGTCATGCCTTTTCCTACTGTGCCCAATAATGTTCATATTTCCTCATAAACTTCTAGAGCAGTGCTGTCCAACGTGAGCCACATATGTAACTTTAACTATAGTAGTAATCTCATTAAAAAATAAAAAGTTGAGGGTGGCACCTGTGGCTCAAAGAGTAGGGCACCACCCTCATATGCTGTGAGTGGTGGGTTCAAGCCCAGCTCTGGCCAAAACTGCAAAAAAAAAAAAAAAAAAAAAAAAAAAAAAAAAAGTTAAACTAACTTTAAGTACATTTTAGTTAACATTATATGCCTAAAATAGTATCAACATATAACTAATATGAAAAATTACTCAAAAGACAGTTTACATTGCTTTTCCTATTCATTGTCAAAATCTATTGTATTTTACATTCAAACGCATCTTTATTCAGACTAGCCAGTATTTCAAATGCTCAACCGTCACATGTGGTTAGCAGTTATCTAATTGGACTGAGGTCATCTCACTTAGATTTAGATGGGGTGACTACTTATATGCCATCTATCTTTGACTGCCAAATAGTAATATGCATGCATGTTAAAAAGGGTTAGGAAAGTGCTTTGAAAAGAAGTGTGGTCATCAGAGAATCATTTACCTGAGTAATGCTGCTTAGTGAATCCCAGTATGAAGCCAGCAGTAGGAAAACAGACCAACCACTAAATTAGAGGGGAAAGAGGAAGAACAAGTGTGTGAAGTGCACTTAATTTCTGTTCCACTTACCAATTACTTAAAACCTCATCATACCATCTTACTTTTGAGTTAAGATTCAGTAACCGACTCCTGGGCAAGTTCAAGCCCTACTTTACTGCTAGTTAATCTTAGGGCAATGCAATAAATAATGATTTTATTTTTTAAGTTAGTGCTTTTAAATTATGAATCAACCACCCACGGCAATGTAACAGTAACGTTGGCCACGGGCCGAGACGAAAACTATCCCTTTCTTTACAGCAGTAACGAATCTGAAGCCGGCTCTCCAGAGAAAGGCCAAGCCAGTTCTTTTCCTTTTATTGTATTTGACCGCATGTCTCCCTATGCAGGTCTCTTCTTCGTAGGGATTGCTCAGCAAGTCACTTGTTGAGTCTTGCAGTCTACAGGAGGGGGGTAAGGAAGGGGAAGGAGGCAAGGTGAACAGGTGCCAGGTAAGATGGAAAGTATTGATACCGAGGCTGACCGGGTAACTGACAGCGCAGAGACCCTCCCTTCTAGACCCGGCCCAAGAGAATGCACCACAGCCTGTGACACCCGACTGCGCCCCAGCCACATGCACGCTCCCGCTGGTCTGCAGCAGGGCCTCCAGATTGCGAAAATTCCCACAGGCTTAGACGCCGGTAAAAAATAACATTTACAGGGGCTAACTTAGGCTTTCTCTGCAGAACGTTCCGGCCTCCCGGGAGCGGTTCACTGGACCTCTCAGCAGCCCAGGACACAGGCCTTTCCTCGCCAGCTTGCTCCCAGGTGCGCAACAATCGCCAGGCGCCCGCCCCGCCCTACAGGCAGGAGCCGCGGCATCCGCGGGCGCCCCGGAACCGCGTCTGCCGGGTGCCAGGTTGCAGCGCATCCTCCGTCCGCTCCCGGGGCAGTCCCGGGGCACGCACCGAGGTGCGCTGCGCGGGGCGGCGGAGGCCCGGCTTACCTGAGCAAGAGCGGGTCAGGCTGGCGAGGGCGACCTGTAAGGTTGCAGACCGCTGGCAGGCGACCTCCGCTCACTTTATGCTCGCCCCGCTCCTGTAATGCGTGCGGGAAGTTTCATCATGCCTGCGAGGACCAACCAGCGCGCGAGGGCGTGGCCCGCGATGCGGCGGCGGGCGGCGGCGGGGCGGGGCTGCGGCCGGGCGGGACCTAGGAGGAGGAGAGGAAGGATGGGGAGCAAGGAGCAGCTCTTCTTCTTCCAGTTCCTTAAAGTGTGAGTGGGCCGGTTGAAGGGCAGCCTCAGAGATCTGGCCTGGCGCTCATTATAACCTAAGGTTACCTTTACCTTACCCGCATTTCTGACAATTAGGGAATCTTCTACACTTAGTTTGCTCTTAGAGAACATTACCAGTGTTTATTCCACTGCCTCAAGTTTATTACGCAGTACAGGGAAAGGCTTGTCCTAAGAAACTGATGTGTAAGGCCTAAAATTTTTTATAAAATTTAAATCAAGTTACATGAAGCCAATACAGATGAGTAGTCCTTAAACGTGTTAAATACAAGGATGCTTTTTAAAATCTCAAAACAGGTTTTCTGAACCTACCTCCACAAGAAGATAATGCGTTTTTTAGTATCCTTTTGATAAAGAAAATACATCATAATTTTTAAAAATACTATGATTTCATAACACTAAAGTTAATTTTTACTAAGCACATCAGCACCATTATAAGTTGAGAAATAGTAAAATTATATATGCAAGACCTACTAAAATCAGACTACAGTCAATGCTTGACAAGCAACATTGATATCCCCATCCAATGCATGCCCAACTAATTCAAAAATTGCCAGGAATAGAAAATCTGTAAGCACAGAACACATAGTAGTTGACAGGCAAGAGTAAGAGCAAAGATAAATGATTACATTTATAAGGTGATACCTCACCCCAAAGTTTTCAGCTTCAAACATACTCTGACATTATGTCAATCAATATATCCTAATTGACATAATATCTTTTAAACTTGAGAGCAACATGGGAAAGTAGATCTACTATCTACATTTTACAAAGGAAAAAAGAAGACTCAGAGAAATTGAGGGATTTATGCAAACACACACTGCTTCACAATAGTAAGGAACTGAGTCATAATCTATGTACAGCAGAGCCTATTCCTCCCTCCCCATGTGGTGGAAGACAGGTTCCTGTACTTGATACGTTATCTAGCCTGGCTGGATGTTCTGAGTATCTCCTGCTTGTCCTTCCAGAGCCCCTTTCCACCCTTTTGTATCTCCCTTCGTGCCCTGGCTTCCTTGCAACCTCTTATAGGGAAATTGTACAAAGAGAGACACTTCAAGGAGATGGAGAGAGTGCAATGGGGTAGTCTTGGGATATTTATTTCTTTGGCTCCCTATGTGGAAGCTCCGCTCCTGAGGGCTTCAGCTCCTGTTAGCTGACCCTTCCCATGCTTCTTTCTCTTCAGATTCCAAGAATTGCTCCCTCCCCTTTCCCTTCAAGCATCTTGCTTATCCTAAACACTACCCATATTTCTGTAATTAATCCCAATGAAAGTATGCCATCTGCTTTCCTATCAGACCCTATCTGGTACATTAGTGTAAGATGTAATAACTGAGGATTCACTGTATTTAACTAGAGTGGAAAACAATTCATTTAATTGTTAGGCACAAATGAAAACTAAATTATATTGGCCTATTTCCCACTTGTCACTCCACCTCCATATTGAAATCTTATCCCCAAAGCACCTAGGAGCTTTTAAAATTCTTTGACCTGAGTCACTGAGGAATCAGAATAAAATCTTCCACTGTCTAGTTTCCCATCTCAAAATGTAATCAACAACATAAGATTACACTTGTTCAGCCATGAGACAATTAATAAATTAATTTAGACAATTAAGTCTAAAGTCCTTTTAAATATCAAATAAATCAGGCTGGGCAAGGTGGCTCATACCTGTAATCCTGGCACTGTGGAAGGCAGAGATGAGAGAATCATTCATGAACTCAGAAGTTTGAGACCAGCCTGAGCAAAAGATTGAGGCCCTGTCTCTACTGAAAATAGAAAAAATTATCCAGGCATCGTGGTGGGCTTTTTGTAGTCCCGGCTACTTGAGACACTGAGGATCATTTAAACCCAAAAGTTTCAAGTTGCTGTGAGACAGGTTGATGCCCCAGCACTCTAGCCTGGACAACAGAGTGAGACTTGTCTCAAAAATATAAATATCAATCAAATCAGTTCTTTTCAATAGTTTTTTTGGGGGGAGGAAGGGTAGGTAGATCCATTTTCTAAAATGAAAAAAATACATAGTAATTACACAGCCACATGGGTTAGCCATCCTTTGATATTCTTCTGGTATGTATGTGCACAATACTGATAATACAAAGCTTCTTTAAGGTTAATAACTTCTTAAAGTATATTTTATTCAACATAGTCCACCTTTGTAAAATTAGTATTTGTTGATGAGTAAGATATATTTATTGTCTATAGAAAATTATATGAAAGCATTCAAATTTGCTAATCCCTTATAATCACTCCAAAGCTACCCAAGAGCTCATGACTTACATGTTGGATAATCCTTAACTAGAGTTCCAACTAGTTTATAAGCCCACTCAGCCCACCTCCCCATTAAAAAAAAATTAAAAGTGCTTTCAGAGCAGGGAGCATGGTTAGCACTTTCCCAAACACTAGGTTGATTATGACTCAATAAGAGCATCACCATTGCCTCCCTGAAACCTGATCCCTTGCTATGGACAACACAATTGAGTTTTCTTCTGGCCATGAATTTGCTCACCCAGGGAGGAGTTCCAATGGCACTCACAGAGATGAGCTCTCAAGGTAAAAGATGAGGCCAGAGTGGGATGAAATGGAGTTGGAGCCTCCATCCATCTGAACTCTCACCCCATCCTACAAATGTTAGATGCATGCTTCAGCAGACTTTGATCTGGTACTTATGGTCCCTTTTACCAAGTATTTAAATGCAGTTTAAAATGGGACTACTGATCTTTACTTCTGTATCTCCTATTTTTCATTCAATTTCATAGAATTTCTTCCTGATGCCTATGTTTAAATCGGCAGATTAAATAACACTACAGAAAACTCAAGGAGTTCCAAATTCAAGAAAAATTATCATGACACTACTAGCTTTGGCCGCCTAGAATCTGATATTTAGCCTTGGTACAATAAAAAGTGAAACATTAATAGGGATTGTGGAACGTATTTATTTTGTAGACCTGCACATCTCATGGAACTGAGAACTACTCACTCTTCCAAAAAAGAAAATTATATGGTCCCAAATAAAAGAAGACCAGAGACTTAGCCTGTGAATAAAAGAAGGAATAAGGAAACACTCACTGGTAAGACTGGGGAAAAAAGGACAGAAATGTTGATCTAAAAGATTAAAAATTTACAGGGAAGAACCACTAATTAGAATCAGAATAATTACTGTTTTTAAACATTTAAAATAGAGCTCTATGAATACAGAAAACTGCTAAGTATGATTCAGAGTAGATCTCAGAGCATATGACATCTGAGCAGAGACTGACGTAGGCTGCTATTCATACCTCCTAACTGCAATGCGTTTTGTATAAGTTATTCCTATTCTTCATATCAAGAATGGAAAGTAGGCTGGGCAGGGTGGCTCCTGCCTATAATCCTAGCACTTTGGGAGGCTGAAGTGGGTGGATCATGTGAGCTCAGGAGATCTAGACCAGCCTGAGCCAGAGCAAGAACCTGTCTTTAGAAATAGCCAGGCCTTGTGGTGGGCACCTGTAGTCCCAGCTACTCAGGAGGCTGAGGCAAGAAGATCACCTGAACCCAAGAGTTTGAGGTTGCTGGGAACTATGATGCAATGGCACTGTATGGAGGGTGACAAACTGAGACTCCGTCTCAAAAATCAAAATAAAAAATAGAAAGTGATAATTATCCCATTATCCTTGTTTTTTGACAGTTAAGAAAATGGCAAGTGATTAAGAAGACAAATGAGCATACCAACACCCAAACAGGTAAGTGTCAGAGCTGAGGGCTCCAAACCCAGTGTGGTAACTCAAGACTGCCTGGGTCTCCCCAAGAAGCTGCTCGGCAGGCAAAACAGGTAGAGAACATCCTTCCAAGAAATGGCAGTGGGACAAGAATGGTCTCAGTGTATTCCTGAGGACAGCAGAAGTCAGTATGGAAAGAGAGCAAGCAGAAAGAGCCAGAACCAGTGAGGAGAGAGGGACTTGCTATTAAGAAAGCAGGAGGGCTGAAAAGAGCAGGGCTGAGAGGGAAGCCATGGGGAACGGGCAGAATGCAGTGCATTTGGAGAGAAAAAACTACTTTTACTTTAGCACAGGAAAAAGGGAAGGCATGCTGGTGGCAAACCTAGAGGAAGAAGGGAAAGCAGAGAAAACCACGCAAGATACATCAGTTAAGTATATCAATTTGGATAAATAAGTGCTGTGGGAAAAAACCACAGAGAGAGGAGAAAAGGAATGGGAGGGGTTACAATTTTTAGAAGACTTTGTAATTATGGACCGCTGTTTTCTGTAAAATACAGAAGGCTCATCATCTGTAGGTATTAAAGGATTTGGGATATTGTGAGAGTAGACTTTGAAATAACAGACAAATGTCAAAAAGAGTTGACGAGAGAAAAAAGATGGCTGGGCCACATGGCAGTCCAGGGAGGAATGTGGACTGGGTGATCAGAGGGCATATCCTCCAACAACCCAGCACAGTCAGAGAGTTGGAGTCAAGACGTGGAGGGAATGCATTCAGGCTCTGGATTTGACAGTGTGTGGGAGAAAAATACAAGGGCTTGGGCAAGCAGGTACAACTAGTGTGCCTTGGCAAGGACAGTACTTTTGGTAGATTTTATTATTGTTCAGAAATATTCAGCTCCTCTTGTTGGAGGAGGAACAATTATCCCTAACCCATTGGCACCAGCTTAGTCAAGTGACTTGCTATTGTCAGTAAAGTGTGAGCAGAAGGGACAGGTGTCACCTGTAAATAGAAACTTTAAGAGTCATAGGGTGGCCTACCACCTCTTCCTTTCCCCTCTGCCAAAGTTCCAGGAAACTTCATGAGCCCAGGGCCCAGAGTGAAAATTATGTGAAGAAGGGCCAGAGTCTACCCATGATCAACAGGTAGCTTGAGTGAACAAAGGAGCCTTTTTTGTTGTAAGTGTCTGAAATGTGGGAGTTGTAACTACAGCATAACCCAGTCTAATCTAATAGAGCCTGTTTGTTTTAAGTTGGAAGGCAAAGAAGTAAAGCCAGAAGTGAGTTGATTTCTTAAGACATATTGGGGACTGAGGATTACAGGCATGGTTATAGGCTAGTCAAGTATGGAAGTAGGATTAACAGATGAATGGGGTATTTTCATGGGAGAAGATGTATAATTTTACAGTAGTAAATAAAACAGTGAATGTAAGATTATCTAGCCCAGGACCCTGAACACATTGGGCATTAAGTAAACAAAGGTTCTCCTCAAACAGAATTCCCCAGAGCATTTCTGGGTTGTGTCTTAAACAGGAGAGATGTTTGTACATCCTAGACTAGGAAGCAGCAGCCTTGGGATAAAAGGCTCCCTGAAAATTCATCATATAGTGAATATTGAAGCTCAACAAACATCTACTCTCATTCTCTTCCAACAGTATCTCCAAGTTCATTGCATCCTAAATGAGCCACAATCCTTTGTTGTTCTTGAACAAGAGGCAGAGGTGAACAGGCTTTTAGCTGCTGAAAGTGGTGCTGTGGTTAACCAGAGGAAAGAATGCCTTTCTCTTCTTGTGGAGCTTATGGTTGGGGTTATTAGAGCAGAAAGTTAACGTTTGATTTTTTCATGAAACAGTATATTTTGGCCATTTACTATATTTTAGGACATGGAGCTTATTACATTCATGGTACAGGGGGCAAAGACAAGGGGAGTCAACAAGATATATAAATTAGCCGGGTGCAGTGGCTCACGCCTATAAACCCAGCACTCTGGGAGGCTGAGGTGGGAGGATTGAGACTAGCCTGGGAAAGAGTGGGACTCCATCTCTAGTCTCTACTAAAATGAGAAAAATTAACCAGGCATGGTGGTGGGTGTCTTATAGTCCCTGCTATCCAGGAAGCTGAGGCAGGAGGATCCCTTGAACCCAGGATCTGGAGGTTGCAGTGAGCTGTACTGTAGCCCAGGGTGACTAGAGCAAGATTCTAAAAAAAAGAAGAAGAAAAAGAAAAAAAGAAAAGGAAAAAAATCCCAAGATGTATAAGTCAAATATGTAAATCTGAATAAGTGCTACAGAGAAATATGAAGGAGAGGAGGAAATATTATGCCCTGGTATTGCACTATATAATACCATTCTCTAACTTAAGTCTGCTATTTGGTTTTCACATTTACTTAAATGTTATGAACATAAAACTGTCTGCACTGTAGTAGTGAAAGGTCCTCAGAAGAGAGTCATCCAGTAGTTCCTGTGCCTTTATCAGACATGACCAACCCTTCCACCACATCTTAGTCCTAACTGCTCTAAACAGTTCCCACAAAAGGGGAACGGGTTGCCAGAATCCAAGCATCAGCCCATCTTTGCAGTCGAAAACTCACTTTATTTTTACCCAATTTTGCCATGATGACGGGGCCCAGCCCAACACTTCAAAGCAAGGTTTTTAACACCACAGTGAGGACTAGCCTTACTCTGGAGGATGTAGGTACAAATGATGCTCATTGCCGCATTTATAGCACAGAAAGCTGTGAGCAAAAATGATTAGCTGTCAGCACTGCCTCTATGGCCTGGATTCTTCCTGTTAGAAACTGGCACTCAGGAAAGGTCATAATCAGACTATTCAGAGCCAGTGCCGCTGACCTTGAGATAACAATAATAGCTACTGTGTATGGAGGGCATTTGGGTCAACTTTTCAAAGTGATTCGTTTTAATCTACTGTTAAGCAACTGCCCAACTTAGAAGCTGGACTCCCAAGGTGTAGCAGGGTCAGCCCCATCTGCAGGAAATCTTTCAGACCAAGAATATCTTAGAAAAACACATCTTCCCATGGTGTCTAGCGGTGCTCTAGAACACCTGGTGACAGGACAGAGGTGAGGAAGGCTGAGAAAGAGTTCTCAGAACATGCATGTAACAACCTGAAACACAGGCTTATTTGTGAGACCACCTCTATCCATTTATGTCTTGGAACATAGTATGCAGTGGATTTGGTATATAAGTTGAACGGTGATCCCCAGATATATGCCTACGTCCCAGAACCTGTGAATGTGACCTTATCTGGGAAAGGATTTTTGCAAATTTAATTAACTTAAGCATTTCAGGATGAAATCACCCCACATAACAAGAGCAAGATTCTAAATTTTGAATCAAAATTTGAGACTAGCCTGGGAAAAGAGTGGAACTCCATCTCTAGTCTCTACTAAAATGAGAAAAATTAACCAGGCGTGGTGGAGGGTGTCTTATAGTCCCGCTATCCAGGAGGCTGAGGCTCCTTAAACCCAGGAGCTGGAGGTTGCAGTGAGCTGTACTGTAGCCCAGGGTGACGAGAGAAAGATTCTAAAAAAAAGAAGAAAAAGAAAAAAAAAGAACCTTAACTTCGCCTTAACTTCGATGACAAGTGTTTTTAAGAGAGACATGCAGAGGAACTGAGAAGACAGCCCCCTGAAGCCAGGCAGAGATAGGAATTGTGCAGCCACACGCCCAGGAGCACAGGCTGCGGGAGCCACTGTACCCGGCCCTCAGGACTTTTCTTTAAGAAATGGAGTCTCATTCTATCTATCAGGCTGGAGTCCAGCAGGGTGATTCATAGCTCACGGCAACCTCTAACTCCTGGGCTCAAACGATCCTTCCACCTCAGCCTCCTGAGTAGCTGGGAGTACTGCTGTATGTCACCATGTCCTGCTAATTATTTTCTTTTAGAGATAGAGTCTCACTGTGTTGCCAGTCTTATGAACTCCTCAAGTGATCTCCCACCTCGGCCTCCTCCATATGAGCCACTGCACGTGGCCAAGTCCTAGGAAATTAATACCTGGGACACTAATACACTCAATGACTTTCTTTAGCTTGATGCCCACCACCAAGGCAAAGAGAGCTTAGGCAGCAGCACCATTATCATTTTTAAATGCCTCTGCAATAATCAAGGCCTCCACTTTAGACATCCTCCTGTCATATTCAAAGTAAGATGTCTCCTCCTCTCCACCTACCCTGCGGTCACCCAAGTTGGAGTAAACTACCTGATCATTAAAGAGATGCTCCATTTTCATGGACTATTCAGCCAATTAACCTGCAACCTTCCATTCCAATGGATGCTCCCACTTTGCAAGACACCCTTCAAAACTGCCAATGCTGTTATCAGTTGTCCTTGTGATTCAGCCCCTCCGAACACCATGGTGGTTCTACCTGCTCCGACTTCCTAGAAATGGGCTATAGTGAATTGCTGTCCTGCTCTTACAGAACAACCATTCCCCTAAAGATTATTATTTCCTCGTCTGTCTTTTCTCAGAGCTCTGCTCCTCTTTTCACAGTCCAGAGCTAACCAAGCACATAGAAAGCACTCAATAAATGCTTGCTAGCTGAACAAGTAGGGGTGGCAGAAATTCTAGACACCCAGTAATGCATCAGGAAGTGCTCTAAATGCATTCCCCCTAGCACTGCTACCACTCGCCTCCTAATACACCGGACCACTCTATTTTTTATTTATTTTTTATTTTTATTTTATTTTTATTTTTATGTATTTATTTATTTATTTATTTTGAGACAGAGTCTCAAGCCATCACCCTGAGTAGAGTGCTGTGGCATCATAGCTCACAGCAACTTCAAACTCTTGGGCTTAAGTGATTCTCTTGCCTCTCCCTCCCAAGTAGCTGGGACATAGGCACCCACCAGCCACAATGCCCAGCTGTTTTTTTGTTGTTGTTGCAGTTGTTGTTTTAGCTGGCCCGGGCAGGATTTGAACCTACCAGCCTTGGTGTATGTGGCCAGCACCCTATCTACTGAGCTACAGGTGCCACCCTATTTTATTTATTTATTTTTTTGAGACAGAGTCTCACACCATTTCCCTGGGTAGAGTGCCATGGTGTCATAACTCACAACAACCTCAAACTCCTGGATTCAAGCGATCCTCTTACCTCAGCCTCCCGAATAGCTGGGATACAGGTACCTGCCACAATGTCCACCTAGTTTTTCTATTTTTAGTACTTGCTCTTGCTCAGACTGGTCTCAAACTCCTGAGCTCAGGTAATCCACTGGTCTTGGCCTCCCAGAGTGCTAGGATTATAGGCTTGAGCCACCACACCCCACCTGACCACTCTCTTTGGATTGACCCTGGATGTCTGCCACCCAGTGACAACAGAAGCCTGTTCTGGCCTCCTGGCAGTGGGCACACAAGAGGATTTTGGATCTTGCTTCCAGCACACCCTTCCTGCTAAGAAGAGAGAAGTCTGTGAGGTGAACCAGCAAAGCTTCAAGCACAGCTCCGACCTTCTGGCTAACATTCTGCCTCTGCCTCTTCTCCCCACTTGGACTCCCTAGTTCCATACATTCTCAGACGCTTGGCTCTTAATGTTCGAATCAGCTTTTCCACCAAGTGTTGTCTCACAAGCTCTTACACTGTGTTTTGGGAATCTGATGCTAAGAAATATGTACTTGGTCTTTGCTTCTGTCTCCTGGCACAGAGCTTCTAAAACCCTTGGAATTTCCTGAGTGATAAGGATGTAGGGGAATCTGGTCCTCGCTACAGGACCCAAGTTTATGCTAATAAGGAGATTCTGGGAGGACAAGGTTTAGTGGACTTAGGAACCAACTACACAATTAGAGGGTTGGAACTTCCTGCTCCATCCTTGGGCCCCTTAGGAGGGGACAGGGGCTGGAGTTAATCAATAATAGCCAGTGATTTAATTAATTGTACCTTTGCAGTGAAACCTCCATAAAACCCCTAAAATTGGGGTTCAGAAAAGTTTTGGATTATAGAACACAGCCATGTGCTGGGAAGATAGTACACCCAGAGAGGGCTAGGAAGTTCCAGAAACCCCCATACCTCACCCTGTGTGTCTTTTCTGTTTAACTGTTCATGAGTTGTATTCTTTATACTAAATTGCTAATAGCAGGTAAAGTGCCTTCCTGAGTTCTGTGAGTTGTTCTAACCAAGTATCAAACATGAGGAGAGAGTCCCAGGAATCCCCAATTCATAACCAATACATCAGAAGTATAGGAGCCCTAAGATATGAGATTGGTCTCCAAAGTGAGGTCAGTTATGTGGGAGTGAGGCCTTAGCCTGTGGGATCTGCTTTTACTCCAGGATGATGGTATCAGAATTCTTTTATGTTTAATCATGTCTATTATTGGGATGTTGATCTAAAAGGAAGATGCTGAGATAAAATTAATGTAAGTAAATGAAGAGAGTCTGGGGCTGCCTGTCACTGTCAGCCAAATGCAGAGACAGTAATTAGGTCCAAGAAACTTTATTGTCAGAAGGCCAGTAATTCTGGAAAACGGTGAGAGTAACCTCTCTAAAACTGTTGTGCCCTTCCCTCTCTAAAACCACAGTTTGGCACATAAAAATTTAAGGTAAAAAACATATTAACCCTTATCTTAAACAACAATAATCAACATAACCCATAAATATAACTGGCGTAACCCATGACCTAAAATATTTCTAATTCAAAAGTTAATTTCCTAAATCAATTTCCCTAAACTCCTCAAAATATACTCTTTTAGGATAAAGCTGAATTTACAAAACAATAAGGATGGAAGAAATGAGGGGAAGGTCAGGTAGGCCCTAAAACAACCAGCACAGCTATACCATGTTGGCCCTAGGCTGACTGACTCCATCTTATTCTCGCTACATGTGCTCTCATAAAGAGTCCTTTTGGGCCAAACTTGACCATTGAACCCAGAAGCACACATTCAAATTGCCCTGAATGTTTACTCTGATTAGCCACAGTTACAAGTGGATCTTTTTTTTTTTTTTTTCATTGTCTTGCTGTCTCTTCCAGGCTAGAGTGCAGTGATAGCTCATGTAGTCAGAGCCTGTCTCTGCCTAGTCCTTGGTCTCAGAAATTTGAAGAATGAATCTACAAACCACTGTGAGTAAATTTAAGGACAGATTTTATTGATAGATAAGGGGAGAAAAAAGACAGAGCCTTCCTCTCACCAAATAGAGGTCTCCTGAAGGGCGGTTCCCAAGCAAGTAGCCCAAATCCATTTAGGGGGTTATTTACAGCTTTTCTGACCCTGCAGTCAGAGAGGTTTGGGGAGATGGAATGTCACCATCATTTGGCTCCAGAGACCTGCAGGTAGAAGTCAATTTTAAAACTACCCCTGTGTAGAAATGTGGTCTTGTTCTGTTTAGGGTGTGTTCTCTGCTCCCAAAGTGTCAGGACTAGCAGCTTAGGTGGGACACTGATCTTGTTTAGAGTATGTTCTCTGTTTCAGGAGTGACAGCATAGGTGGGACACTGGTCAGACTGACTCTGGAACTGCTTGGGCCGAGAGAACATGGTTGAGCCTGCTTAGACCTAGAAAACGGAGATTATGTCCAGCACTTACCAGTGGGGAAAACTGTGTCAATCATAGCTCACTTCAACCTCAAAGTCCTGAGCTCAAGCAATCCTTCTGTCTCAGCCTCCCCAGTAACTAGGACTACAGGCACCTATCACCATGTCCAGCTAACTTTTCCTATCTTTTTTCTTTCTTTCTTTTCTGGTAGAGATGAGGTCTCACTATGTTGCTTAAACTGATCTCAAATTCCTGGACTCAAGCAATCCTTCCTCCTCAGCATCGCAAAGTGCTAGGATTACAGGTGTCAGCCACTGAGTTGGGTCCAAGTGGATCATTAAAGGCAAAAAAGAGAGGACAGGCAGTGAACCTGATACAAAGTTTTTGCCAGCAATTCCCATTGGTTTACAGAAACAACAGTGATTAGTGATTAGCTGTACACTCTTAAGCTATAAAGTGTGAATTATAGTGTCTGCTGTGGCGTTATTAGGGTAATTCATACCTACTTGTGGCAATAAGAAGCAGTTGCAAGAGACAAACACATACAGCTCAAAGTGGGGAGCAGGACTTGACTGCTGTTTTATCTTGTTAGAGTGGAAAGCTCAGTAGGGTCCCCATGCTGGATGAGAAAAGAATTTCTCTAGGCCAAGATTAGGATATAAAAGTATAAGTTTATTTTCTTTTAGAAGGAGAGAGGGAGTGAGAGAGGGAAAGAGAATGGGGAAAAAGAGAGAGAAGGGAGAAAGAATGTGTGGCATCCCAAATAGAGAAAGAAAGAAGATCCACCTACTATATCAAGCAGTTGCTGAATTTAAGGGGGAAGGGCAAAGAGAAAAAAAGGTAATTATAGCCAAATTCATACGGTATCATGGATGTGAATGTTGTATCCATTTTTCCTCCAGCAAGGATAAAGACAGACTTTTTACAGGTGTTTGTATTTCCATTTAGAAGTGTTTACATCCCATTGTTTGTCCTAGGGATTTTCAGAAACCACTTGAAGGTACGGGAACAAATTCTAAAAAACAAAGGAACTGGTGAGTGTTAAGAGAAGAATATACATTTTCTTTTGGTCTGCTGGGCTCCTCCATGTTTTGTGAAAAGGGAACTGGGTGGAGGGGTTGTGTTAACTCTGCTGGGCAGAGAAAGAAACCAGGTAGAGAGAAAGACTGATTTTCATCTTTAGTGAAAAACTTTAAGTTAATGATTTTTCTATCATTTCACTCTTTATATGAGAAGAGCAGGGGAGAGCAAATGAGCCACTTTTACAAGCTCTGTTTATAGCAGCTTTGATCCATTTTGAGAGAGGAGCCCTTATGACCTAAACACATGTCATTAGGGTCCCCTCCCACTACTGTTGCATTGGGGCTCAAATTTCCCACACATGAATTTTGGGAGCCACATTTGAACCATAGCACTGTCCATTGGAAATCTGAACACAGTTTTGGGGGAACTATGGTGACACACATATTTTAATAAGTCTCACTAGCTGGATGTTAACTTTGACATCTACCCCCAGGAAAAGGACAAGCCTAGGTAGCCAGAGTCTATTTACCCTCCCAGTTCTAAACATCTTTGGAAAAATTGACTGTAGCCTTCATTTTAGACCCATTTCCTGCCACATTCAACCTACACTATGTCCCTGAAAATTCTCCCCCAAATCAGAACCATTTCTTACAAACTCACTTATTAAAGAACATTTTTTATTCATGTACTATTTGATTGTTTATACCCCAATCTTCAATTCAATTAATATTGTAGGAGGCATTTCTTTCTGAAGTAGGTCCTTGGTCTTGGAGATTTGAAGAATGAATCCACAGACCACAGATCATTGGTAAGATAGGATTTATTAGATAGAAAGGAGTACAGGAGGAATAAAAAGCACCAGATCTTCTGGCAGAGGGAAAAACCAAAGTGGAAAGTCTCTTAGTGGGCCTTTTGTTTAGGGGTATAAAGTCTTGAGAATTACACTTGGCCAGAACTTTGTAGATGGAAGATACCTTTTCTGTTGATGAGTGTATTAACAAATGAATGCAGTCCCTCCAGTTGGGGGCAAAATGGCAGGGCATCCACTTCAGAAGAGGCCCCACTTACAGGAAATTGTCCAGGCCTAGGAAACTTACAGGAAATTGCTCAGGCATGGGAAATTTACATGAAGTTGCTCAGGTCTAAGAAACTGCATCTG
Organism: Perodicticus potto; assembly: GCA_963574655.1. NCBI lineage: Eukaryota > Metazoa > Chordata > Mammalia > Primates > Lorisidae > Perodicticus > Perodicticus potto. Next base: position 20,910 of record CAUYRH010026059.1, read on the forward strand.
GGTCCAGCCCTAAATGAGGGAACCCTGTAACAATTTGCCCATTCTATGTAGGAGGGGATTATTCAAAGTAACCCTGCTTTATGATGCCTGAAATAATCATAGTATCTTAGAAGGTATTCTTTCTTTATGTGGGATAGCCTCACTCAGCTTTCCCACCTACCCAAGCCAGGTGGCATTTTTCTTTGGTAATCACTATCTTTGTTACAGGTTGTGTTCCCCTAGAAACAGACTTTGAGAAAGCTTGTAGCATAAAGGAGTTTTATTTGAAGGTACTTTACAGATCAACATCTGTGAAGGAAAAGGAACAGGATAGGGCAGAGGGAGCAGTTGGATTATGATAAATGTCAATGAACTTGTCTTCCCAACCCACAGAAGCTCTGAAGCTAGAACAGCCTATAATGTTGTCCCAAGAGCAGGGTTTTTATAACTCTGCATCAACTAGTCATGGTTATATAGTATAGCCATGAACAAGGAAAATCCTCAGCTGAAAGCAGTACCTGGAGAGCTCTGAACCAGCAGCACTCCCAGCAGAAAAGGGATGTGGCTGGTACATCATAACACCCTATTCTACGCAAAACACTTTATTTGCCCAAATAGTTTCTGTTATAACATCTATTCCTGGAGCCTCTGACAATTGACAGCAATAAGATATCAAGAGAAACAGAACACCAAATGGCAGGAACACCTGAGGATAACATCACTATAATTCTTGAGATCCATTAATCACTTCTCTAATTACAAATATTTCAAAATTGTGCAAAACAAAGAATAGGAAGAAAGAGTAATAAACTGCATGGTTACATGACAATAGTTTATTGGTTAAGATAGGAGGTTTTTTTTTATTAATTCCCTATTACTGTTGTTACAATATTATTTGTGCAATAAATGAGGTCATAGAAATACTGATTTCTTTGGGCTCTCTGCTATTTGTTTACATAAAGAAATATCTATTTAGAGGCCTGAGAGGCAGGCAATGGTAGGGGAAAGGGAGGGTCAGCAAGGAGAAGATGAAGAGACAAACACCATCTTCCAGTCCTCGATAGTCTCCCACTTTGCCCAGTCCCTCAGCCAACCACCCTCCCGTGTCTAGATGTGAGGAAGACCCATCCTCTCCAATTCACTAAGTTATTACAATGTGCAGAGAGAGGGGAAGAGAGAGGTGCTCCACTTGCCCTCCAGTGCTGTCAGCCTTCCTTGTGCTTCTCCCACATCCTGTGGTCTTGATTTTCTGCTGCTGCTGAGGACATGCCCTCATTCTACAAGGATAGGCCAGGTCTTCAAGTGGGCTGAGGCCTCTGTTGCAACTGTCAGGCCAATTCTATGCTATACTATGGGCTGAGAAGTAAAGATGTGTGGGAGGAAAGGATCAGGGGAGGGGAAAAAAGCCTATAAATTGTATCTATGAGCCAAACTATCATAGCACGAATTCAAAGCAGTAAAATAAATATCCAGGATTAACCTGAGTCTTCAAAGAACTCCCTCTCTTGCTATTTGGAGGTTGTCTGGTTTGCTTCTCTATAAGACAGGCAACTTTTGCATTTGTTTATAACTTTTTTGGAAGGAATTATAAATTCTTTTTCGTATTCAACTATTCATTATTCTATTCCTTAATTGTAAACCACTTGGCTCATATCCCTTCTTTTATTCAGGTGATATCAAACACAATACCTGAGAGAGACATTTTGTCCCATAGATATTTGTTGAGTTAAGATAAATAATTATGAATTGTTTTTCAGTTGATTTCTCCATGCTGCCTTCTCAATCCCCAGGCAAATCCCTCCTTCCTGTGCTCTCAAGCACTTCTCACTTCCATCACAGCTATTGTCTCACTCTAAATAATATTTAGTTGTGTTAATGCTTAATTCTTGTGTTATACCCCAGACCAACAGAATGAAAAATTTTGAATAAGGTCCTGGATTAGGTGATTTGAGTATATGACCAGTGTTAAGAATTTGTAGCTGCCATTTCAGATAAAGGAATTATTATTATTCATCACACCAGCCTAATGTCCAGAATTAGGAAGATTTTCACTTATTCTTTCTATTGGATCCATTTAATATCTCATTAGCATTTGATTGAAGCCAATTAATCATCACTAGGGATTAAGAATACTAGGTTAGAAGACTTTATCACCTATTCCCAATTATATGACAACTTAATAGTGTGAATGATAAATCATCTATGGTCTCTTAGTATTTTTACATGTGTGACACAAGGAGCTCAAACAAAAAAGAGCTAAGATTCCTCACAGCCTTAGAATTTTAAGCAGTAAATGAGAGTGAGCTCTTTGGGCACATAGCACCATAGAAAGAGAAAACAGTTTTTCATAATCTTCTCAGGCTCAACTCTATCTTACTTAAACTTACCAGTAACCTAGCAAATGTTTTGTTCCTATATTAAAGATGTAGAAACTGAGGCATAATATTTGGTAACTTATATAAATCCACATATGTCCAAATCCAGAGCCCATCTTCTCTCTCCACATAGGGCCTCTGTAGGGAAAATGACTTATCTAATCCAGTTGCCCTGGGAATGCTGCTGGAAGAACAGGTGGCTGGGGTGGGATAGAAAACAATATTCATCCCCTGCTTTCAATAGAAGAAACAATTAGAGACTAAACTATTAGAATCCTTTATTTCTTTTCTTTCTAGCTCACAGCAACCTCAAACTCTAGGGCTCAAGTGATCCTCTTGCCTCAGCCTCCCAAGTAACTGGGACTACAGGCACCTACCACAACACCTAGCTATTTTTGGAAATGGGTCTTGCTCTTGCTCAAGCTGGTCTAGAACTCCTGAGCTCAAGCAATCCATCCCCTTCGACCTTCCAGAGTGCTAGGATTACAGGCATGAGCCACTGAGCCCAGCTGTATTATATTTCAATACAATATTATAACTAAATAACTTTTTTCCCTTGACTGCAACCTCATTTCCATATTAAAGCTACCACAAGGGATAGATCCATTTAAAAGTTCTTTGTAATGAGTTATTTTCTTTTTAATAAATAATTAAAAAGAAAAACTAAATTTTCCTCTGCTTTATAAAGATTCTAGTCTTGGCCAGGTACAGTGGCTCATACATGTAATTCTAGCACTCTGGAGGCCAAGGTGGGAGGATTGCTTGATCTCAGGTGTTCAAGACCAGCCTGAGCAGAGTAAGACTGCATGTCTACTAAAAACAGAAAAATTAGCCATCATGGTGGCAGGTGCCTGTAGTCACAGCTCCTGGTAAAGCTGAGGCCAGGATATCATTTGAGTTTAGGAGTTTGAAGTTGCTTTGAGCTATGCTGAGGCCATGGAACTCTAGCCTGGGCAATACAATGAGACTCTATCTCTTTTTAAAGACTCATTGGGTAACTCTATAGAAAATTGATGCTCAAGAATCAATTTCTCCATAAGAAGAAACAAGGACACTAATTAAATGGCTAGTAGTTCAAGAGAGAGATGCTAGTAATTTGAGCCAGTATTGTGGCAGTAGAGGTTATACTCCATCTCCAGGTCCACGTTCAACATTTCATTTTGTTATTTAGCCCAGAAATAACCTTAGCCACAGGGTCCACAGGCTTGGAACAACAATGACTAATCATATTAATTAAAATTATTAAACTTTAAATCCCTACAGAAAACTCTTATGAAATAATGAGCAATAAAAATGAATGAGAACCCATCAGTGGATCTTAGACTTTTTACTTGTGAGAAAGTCTCTCTCTTTTTCTTTTTTTGAGACAGAGTCTCACTCTGTTGCCCTGGATAGAGTGCCATGACATCACAGCTCACAGCAACCTCGAACTCTTGGGCTCAAGTGATCCTATTACCTCAGCCTCCTGACTAGCTGGGACTACAGGTGTCCGCCCCTGTGTCTGGCTAGTTTTTCTATTTTGAGTAGAGATGGGGTTTCACTTTTGCTCAGGCTGGTCTCGAACTTCTGAGTTTAAACAACCTACCAGCCTCAGCCTTCCAGAGTGCTAGGATTACAGACCTGAGTAACTGTGCCCGGCTGAGACACTCTTTCTGACATCTGCACTAGTCATAAGGCTGCATTATGACTTTTGTGGGCATGAAGCACTTTTGACTTTGTGAGTCCTGCCTTCTATAGAATAATATTTTGAAATGTGTATACTTGACAGCTATGGTGATATACAAATATATTAAGGTTGATTTAAAAGTCCATCTTTTCTTCTAATTTTCATGTGGTCCTCAGCACTGTGCCTAATGAAGAAGTTGGCTCTGCCCAGATGTAAACACTCACTGCTTTCAGGGTAGTGTATATAGTGCACACTAATTATCAAATTGTTTATTAGTCAGTAACTCTAATGATAGTGCATTTCTCATCTCTTCAATCCAGGGTTTCAAAGAACTTTTTCAGTATCTGAAATTCAAGTTTGAAAAAGCAGAACTTCTACTCTTTAATTCTTCACTCTATCAGTTTTCTCTCAAAATTCCTAAGTGTACTGACTGCTTCCAAACCATAACTCAACGGGCAAATAAACAGGATGGGAAATTCAAGAAGAGAATTTCTCATTTCCAGATGTAGTATTATGCTATTGTGCTCATTTGCTGTGTCATTTTTGATTAGTTAGTACTATATTTCTTAGTCTTTTTTGCATCCTGTATAAAGACATAGAGGAACGATTAGCACAGTCCATCACTAGATGCATTTGACTTTAGGAAAAGTGTCTCTGGAAGCAATGGGAAGAGCAGGAAGAGCGGAGAGTTAAGAGGCAGGGGCCAGTGAGGAGGCAGGAGAGATGGTGAAGAAGCGGGGACGCCCAGACATTTCCAGCATTTCCAGGGCAAGATCTACAGAATGGGGTGCTAACAAGGCCAGAGAGTGTGGGAGGGGAACAGCCTGGAATCACTTTCCAGGGTGCCTGTTAGCAATTGATAGCCTCTCAGCTCCAAATTCACCGAAAGCCTGTTCGATGAATTGAACTGTTAAATATTTTTCCTTTGCCAGCTGGCGTAATGTTAGCTTGCCAGGAGAGGGCACAGGAGGAAAACGTTTTGCTTCCTTGTTCTGGTGTGCTCAAGTCTGCGTGTATCTTTGTCCAGCACCTTCTTCTGTAGCACTCAAGGCTGTCTGAGTTCCTGACAGGCAGCAAGCAGGCACCCAGGCACTCCCTCAGACTGTCTTGTAGCAGAATGTCTCCCCAGTAAGATACGTCTCTGTGAACAGCTTACTTTGGCTCCCAGAGGGCTGATTTCTGGCAAGTTCTGCCAGCAAGCACCACAGAGATTTCCCTGCTATGCTCTCCAAGTCTGGCTCTAGGCCCTGGAGGGTGGCAGACCTTCCTCTTGTGCTCTGCTCAGCTCTGAGGGCTCTATCTGCTATGCCTAGATTCTATAGACTTCACTTCTTCCCAGCCAATCTCTTACTTTGTTTATCTTCTTTTATAGTTATTAGTTTCTGTTACTATGTGGTTTCTCTTGCCTGATTTGGGCCCAGACTAATAAATCTGATACCTACATTCATAAGGATAGTGATATTATAAACAAGTAATTTGTTTTGTGCATGTTAAACTGAAGTTCTTGACAGACATAACGTTCAGGAGCTGGTTAAAAGGGCCAAGAACAGGGTTTCATATTGTATGGTGCTTTTCCAAAATAGATATGTCCTAACTCTTTTCCAAATAGGTAACTCCCACTGAGATGTTCATTGGGATGTAGTACTGGGTTAGGGCACAGACACAGTATTTTAAAAAGAAAAAAGTCTCCACATTTGGTTTTTATGTGCAAGTGCTGGCAGTACAGGGTGCAGATTAAGAAAACGGCAAAGAAAATTCTGTCTTTGGAGTCTCCTACAGAGAACAATCAAGCCATCTGCCTGGGCGGGAGACTCTGGGAAAGTAATGTAATGTTAATGAAAACATTGGAATAGCAAAGTCACATTAATGTAGACAGGGAGGTTCTGAGAGTCCAGGCTGAGTGTTACTGTAAGATGGCTTTGGTTCTCACCTCCTCTGCCTATAGCAACTGAGGCAAATAGCATCCCCAAATCAAAAGAGTAGACATGATTTATTGAACTCTACCTTCTCATGTGGCTTAATTTCACTATTTACTAAGTGTCCAATAGTCAAATTGTCAATTAGCCATATCATCTAGTAAGCTGGAATCCTGGGGAACAGAGGCTGCATCTCTAAGAAAGCTTTCAGTCTAAGAAAGTGTAGCCACATAGCCAGGCCACAGCTCAGGAAATACCAGAGCATCTTTCCTCAAGAGCCCCTATGGCAGTGTGGGATGGATGGGGCTGAGAGAGCTTTCCTGAGGCCATTGTCTAGCCAACTCGAGATCCCTCCTAACAGAGCTCTCCTACTGTGCCTCTGAACACAGCCTGTAAGGCCCTCTGTAATATACTCAAAAAGTCTCCAGTTTCATCTCACTCTTGTGTCTACTATTCAGGAAAGATAATTACAAACAAAACGTTCTCCCAGCCGAAGAAACCTCTTCACAAAGAAGAGAAAGAAAATAATTTTATTATTGAATAAGCATTAAACCAGAATGTGATATACACCACAGGCAGCCTACTCAAGGGATTGCAAAGACAAAAAAGGAATCTTCCTTGTTTATACCTAAGTGGATATAATCCATTGTATTCATGATTACAAGATAAAATTGCTGAATTTATGTATCTTTATGATTGGAGGTAGGGTTTCTAATTTCCGGAAGCTAGGCTCATCTCCTCCCATGAAACTGGGAGATAAGTTATTTTCCTTGATGGACGACGCAAGTCAGATAGTTATAAGACTGTCAAGAAGCTTATTTAGCATTTGATTTTGCTACCACCAAAAAAAAGGATAAGCTCAGCAACACTGGGGATAATTACCCCTCCCCCAACATCGGAAACCTGACTATGGTGACCAATTTAGGTGCCGTCCCTAACCTAAATTATCTTGTTCTGTAGTATAACTTGTGTCCCAAACTTTAAGTCCAAAGCACTCCCCAAACCTCCGTGTTATTAATGTGGGGATAAGGCAGAAAAGGCACTTTGAATGAGCCTGAATTCAGCCATTTCAATGGATAGCAGACATTAACCAGCCTCAACAAGGAAGTCACCAGCAAGTTGCCAGCAAGCCGCCAGTCTGGGCCCGCCCAAGGGTCATTGAATTGCTAAGCCAGATGCCTTCTGAACTGTTTGTGCTTACCTTTCTGTGACAGCAGTTTAGGATTGAAATTTGTGACCTGGCCACAAGATAATGCTGGTCACATATGGGGTTTTTGAACATTTAAAAATATTACCATTGCCCCAGTTTTTGAACATTTAAAAACATTACAATTGCCCCATAGGGGTTTCCTTCCTGCTTAAGAGAGGACCCCTACTCTGTCTAGGAGGAAAATCTATCATCTGTCTCTACCTCAAAAAAACTTGGTGTCCCTACTTGGCTTGCACTTGAATTCTTTCCCTCGTGAAGCCAAAAACCCACTTGGCAAGTTCCTGAATGATTATCATCCTCCTATCACATATCTAATGCAGAAAAGAATTTGTGTTTCAACAGAAAAATGTTCATTATGTAGAAGATACCTATCCAAGTTACTAGGTTCCAGCCCTGTCCATTGACTTTAAACTTTTTAAGTTGTAGGTAACTGATAGACATGGAAATTTTGTCATGTTCTAAACAGGTTCATTGTCTTTCTTGCCATGCTGTGGAAAAAAAATTGCCTCCATTTGCTCATTCGATTCAATATCCTTTTACTCTATATACATTTGTGCTTTTTTGACTTTTGCTTTGTATAGGTTATAACATTTGGCCAATTCTCCTATGAAATAAGTAAATGGACTCATTTTTTAAGCCTGTATAATGAAGGGGTTTGAGTATACTGCTTCATAATATGTCACTCCAAAATATGGAGATTATTTTGAGCGGAAGACAATTGAGAAAGAGATGCAAGAAAAGTTCTCCGTGTGCCTCCTGCCCCATCCACCTGCATGCAAATCATAATTCCCTTTGTTGATGTTGATTCCGCCCAAGAGCAGTTGAGTTGCCCCACGTGTGCCACTTACTACGGAAGCCCTTTTTCATAATTTCCCTTGTGCAGGTGTCTCCCTAGCCCCTAACCTACACACACACTTCCTGTACCAGGAAGGGGATAACAACCTTATCACTAAAGGTGATGCAGAGGAAGACACTGAGAGCAATCTACACAACAAACCTCATTGAGACAACCCTTATCTTCTATAGTTTTGCCACATATTTGCCTTCCCACTTTGCTGCCCTTGGAAGCCTAAGACACTTTTCCCTTGTCTGGTCACATCTTTATAAATTTGTGTTTCTTTGGTGAGACAACATGTAGACTTAAGCTCCAACCACCCCTTTTTATTACTCATCACTGAGTGCTCTCATATGCATGTGTCCGTTTTTCTCTTATTAGTCTGTCTTTTGTCAGTCTCCATTTTAGGACACCACTTAGAGAACCCAGGAGACTACAGGGAGAAAAATTTTTCCTCTACTATAAGAATCATGATTTTTAACTGTTTTTAAAAATTATCTTTTAACGCTAACTATAACCAAAGTGGGAGAACCAGCTAGGTGTTCTTTTACTTTACCTGCTACAGATGTCATGCTCCTCTGCCTGCCCTGCCTCTATAACATCTATCTACAGCTCAGCACTGTTTCCCCACACAAATACTTTCTTTTCTCCAGTTTTTTTTGTTTACTCTTTTGTCAACTCTTCCTACATTCATAAGTTGCTTTATTAGGCGGTCACCTCTGGAAACCACTGAGGACATTGCAGCCCATCATTTATCCTGCTTTTCCTAGACCTTATATGGTTCAAAGGAAAAATCCTCCTTTGTCCTCTGAAAATCAATTCATAAAAGACAGAGTAATTGGAGACAAAGCATACAAATTAATTAGCATGCCTGTGGGAGAATTAGAGTGATTGCCCAACACCCTAATGGGGCACAGGTAGTAATATACCCTTACTTTTAGGAGAAGAGAGATGGGGAAGTGTGAATGATTCTAGGAGGATAGTGAATGGTTTTAAGGGGATAGTAAATGATTTTTAGGGGAACTCTTGGAGGGCCTAAAGAGCATACAATGGTTTGGGACAAAGTCTATTGGGCCCATAGAGCAGACAATGGTTTGTGACAGAAGTCTATCCAGTCTATCCAGGTGTGTTGACAGACTTCAGTCTTTGTTCCATGATATGAGTTCAGTTAATGAAAACTCATGGAAGGGACCAGAGGTAATTATTTTCATCTTTGCCGGGTCCAAACTTTAGGCAGATAAGGGAACTTCAGAGAACCACTTCATCCTGTGCTTTGGGGAGACAAAGGATTGAAAGACAAGGCTGAGGGTGTGGTCGGGGGGTGGGGGGAGTAAGGGTCAGGGAGCCCTTGAGGCTTCTGCTTCCATTCAGCATGTCAAATCACCATACTTTGGAATACTGGTTTCTAAGCTCTAGCAAACTACTGACACTCTCTGCACTTAGTTTAAAGCCTGGTTTCTATAGTATTATCAATGAAATATGGGTAGGAAGATAATGTAAATCATTGTGGAACCCAGAACTTCTGAGAGCGAAAAGGAGAGCTACTAAAAGTTATAAGACAAGAGGAACAAATCAGGACTGTCTAGGGCATCCCTGGGTGTATGTTCAAGCTATGATTCCACAAGAAGCATTTGGTTTTAGAATCAGATAATAGATGAGCACTAGAATCTTGGGCAAATCAAATGTGAAATGTGTGAAATTACACAAGTTGCTTTACTTCATTGAGCTTTGGTTCTTTCTCCTGTCAATTGTAAGTAGAAAAAGAACGTTCCAGCAACAGTTGTGAAAATTAGAGATAACTGGAAGATTAAAGATACTTAACATAGTGCCTTACACCAAAGGGTGCTATATTAAGTCCCATTTATTAACTTTTATTGTTATTGAAATTGCTATGGAAGTCTTCGTCATAAAAATCTTTCCCTAGGCTGACATTTTCAAGAGTTTTTCTCACACTTTCTTCTAGGATTTGCATCATTCCATGCCTTAGATTTAAATCTTTTATCCATTTTGAATCAATTTTTGTAAGTGATAAAAGATGAGGGTCAAGTTTTAGTCTTTTACATGTGGTCTTCCAGTTCTCTCAGCACCATTTATTGAATAGGGATTCTTTTCCCCAGTGTATGCTTTTGTTGGATTTATAAAAGATTGGATGGCTATAAGAGATTGGTTTCATCTCTTGGTTTTCTATTCTGTTCCAAATATCTATGTCTCCATTTTTGTGCCAATACCATGCTGTTTTGATTACTATGGACTTGTAATGTAGCCCAAAGTCTTAATGGGCGATGCCTCTGGCTTTGTTTTTATTACTAAGATTTGCCTTGGCTGTACAGGGTTTTTTCTGGTTCTATACGAAATGAAGAACTACTTTTTTCATATCTTTAAAGTATGATAGTGGTATATTAGAGGAGATTGCATTGAATCTGTTGATTGCTTTGGGAAGCATAGACATTTTAACAATGCTGATTCTTCCCAGTCAGGAGGATGGTATGCTTTTCCATTTGTTAATGTCTTCTGCTATTTCTTTTCTTAGGGTTTCATAATTCTCTTTGTAGAGGTCTTTTGTTAGATATATCTGCACAACTAAGAACATAATAATCAAAGCAAATAGGTAACCTACAGAATGGGAAAAGATATTTGCATATTATGACTCTGACAAAAGCTTGATAACTAGAATCTATAGAAAACTCAAATTAATCAATTAAAAAAGAGTAACAGGGCAGCACCTGTGGCTCAAGGAGTAGGGTACCAGCCCCATATACCAGAGGTGGTAGGTTCAACCCTGGCCAGCCAAAAAACTGCAACTACAACAAAAAAAAAAAGTGAAAAAAAAAGAGCTAACAATCCCATGTTTCACTGGGCAAGAGACCTGAACAGAACCTTCTCTAATGAAGACAGATGAATAGCTAACAAATATATGAAAAAATGCTCATTGTCCCTAATCATCAGAGAAATGCAAATCAAAACCACCCTGAGATATTACCTAACCCCAGTAAGATTAGCCCACAACACAAAAATCCCAAAGTTTCAAATGCTGATGTGGATGTGGGAGGAGGGGAACATTTCTACACTTTTGGTGGGACTGCAAACTAATACAACCTCTTTGGCAAGAAGTATGGAGAATCCTCAAAAAACTCAAATTAGATCTCTCATTTGACCCTGCAATCCCACTACTAGGCATCTACCCAGAAGAAACAAAACATTTTATCATAAGCACTAGATTGTTTATTGCAGCTCAATTTACAATTGGCAAGCTGTGGAAACAACCTAAATGCCCATCAACTCAGGAATGGATTAACAAACTGTGGTATATGCATACCACAGAATACTATTGAGCCATAAAAAAAGATGGTGACTTCATATCTTTTGTAATAACCTGGATGGAGTTGAAACACAGGCTTCTCAGTAAAGTATCACAGAATGGGAAAGCAAATATTCAATGTACTCAATACTAATATGAAGCCAGTAGACAATCTAATTCACACTTACATAGGAGAAGAACTCGGTTCAGTTCAAGTTGGGAAGAGGGGGAATAAAGGAAGCAGGAGAGGGGAGGGACACTTGAGGTGCTCCCACTGAATGTTACGGCACACTTTTTGGGTACAAGACATAACTACAAGAGGGATTCTACCTAACCAATTCAAATATTGTGATTTGGTTGTTTGTACCCTTGCATTAACCTGAAATTTAAAAGAAGGTGCTGTAAAAAATTCATCTATGAATATAAGTATGTGTGAAAAAGGCATCTATGAATACGAATATGTGACCTGCTGGGTCTTGCCCTTCCCTTTCACACCATGCGTGCAGATTAGTGGCCTTGCTCCTGGTCCTGCAACCCAATCCATCCCTCCACGATGCTGCATCTCTACCCCTTAGTGCTGTATAACACGTAGTATTTTACGGAAAATGTTCTTCTTAGTCAACTCCATGGTTAAAACCTTACCTCCTAAAAGCCTAGAGGGCAAAACTACCATTATTATACAAATGATGTCAGCACAGAAAATGGACTTGTAATTCTAAATGTTACGCAAAACAATCTGCTCTAGGAGATCCCAATGCTGCTTACATATTAGAATCTCCTGGGGAGCTTTTGAAAAATACTAAACAGATACATCACCCTCCCCCAGAAATGTTGGATATGTGAGTCTGGTGTGAGGCCATATCTTTCAAAGTTCCCCTGACCATTCTGGTGGCTAGCCAGAGTAGAAACCTATTGATCTCTGTTCTGCATACAAATATCTCAAAATTGTGCAAACATAATGACGGTGTAAACAGCACATGGAAAAATGCTAGTTGTTAGCTTGTTAAGATAGTGAATTTTCTCATGGTGGTTATAATGGTATTTTAAAATAACATCATGTATGTGTGCAATCTGAGTCATTTGCTTCTAGAAAGAAATACCCACTTGGAAATCTGTGACGGCAAGCAGAGGGAAAGGAGCTATAAGAGGGGAGAAAAACGAACATGACCCCTGTGGTGCTCCCTCAGCTCCCACCAGCTCACCTCACTCTGCCCAGTTGCAGGCCACAGGCCAGTATTGTCTATGTTCAGATGCGAACTAATACCCAGGACAGACGGCCACTGCAGGCTGCCTTCAGCTCTTCTTAGCCTCCCGTGTCTGGATATTTTCATCCAGGCTGGAGATTACATCATTTCTGCAAACCCCTTTTGAGACTGTAAAGAGGTTTGAAAACTTGCTGCCAAAAAATTCCACCTTAAACTTTAATTCCACTGGAAGAAAGGAGGGAAGGAAATGGACCCAGGACTTGTAAATTGGTAAGCCAGGCCGTCAGAAACATGCATGTAACTCTGAATCATAAAGACAGTTTTGGCTGCTGGCCTCTCATTTCCACAGAGAATAAGATTGGACTGACTATTTCTACTGTTTGGTGATTGTCTGGTTCAGTGATCTGCAAATGCCAATATCTTTTATGTTTCTTTACATTTGTGTTTATTAGATTCTTTCATTCCACAAATATTTACTTAGACTGTAGTATGTATCAAGAACGGTTCTGAGCCCTTGGGAATCTTGTAACCCAAAAAAATGACAAAAATCCCTGCTGCCCATTGGAGCTGACACACCAATGAGGAAATAAGGAAATTTTAAACTATAGTGGTAATTATTTCCTTATCTTACCACTGACCACCCCCAACCACCACTGTAAACTGTTTGGCACATTATTTGCTTTCTTTTCCAATGATCGAATGAAACACAGTACCTGGTAAACACGTGTTCCTTAGATATCTGTCAAACCGATGAAAAGGAAAGGCTAAAATGGTGGACTATTTTCCTAATACACACGACAGATTTAGGAACGTTTTCCCTTTTGTCTATAGGCAAAATCTCCCTCTCTTGTCTCAAATTTTTATTGCAGCTGCTATCTCAGTCCAACTGCAGTCAGATTGATTGAGGTGAAGTCTTTTTCTCCTTAGATTGGGAGCATCTTCTGATAAGGAAACTAGCTCAAGTACTACTGTAGTCACCAGCACTGAGAAAACTCTCAAATATTTATTCAATTCAATTCACTGTTGATTTTTCATCAGTATTTAATTTCTGGCTAATCCCCCATCCATGAAGTAGAAACTACAGCTAGTATGTGAGATAAGCCCCTAAGATCAAGCTCAAGTCACATCGTTGCTCAGAATGTGCATTTCCTCCTAAGGTTTCCACACCTACCAAATTGTGAATGTTCATTAAAATACTTTAAGATATCATTCAGCCCTGGAAATTCCAAGCACTAAACAGACATGAGCTAATGAAGTATGGCACTCTTAAATAGGAAAAATAGTCTTTCAGTCTTAAAAAGAATAAACTTACTTAAACCTTACAACATCTTCTGAAAAAAATATTTTATTCTTCTTTTTGAGGGGAGTGGTAGGGGGACTTAAAGTTCAAAGATACAACTTTTCCAAGATCAAAGTGTTGGTCAGTGTTTATTTAAATCTAAAGCCCAATTATTTAGTATTTGAATTCAAATCTAAGCCCAAGAATTCACTTCTAAGTCCAATGTATTGTCCCTGTAATATGAAACTACCTTACCATAGGTGGCTTCATCTGCTCTCTTTTATTATAGGACACAATAGCAGAAAAAATTATATTAACAGTATAAAATTATCACCATAATATTATCATTAAATATTTTTCTTGACTCCCACCCAATTTGCTTATTAGAACTTATCATAGGGCACTGTGGCTCACACTTGTAATCCCAGCATTCTGGGAGGCCAAGAAGGATGGATTGCCTGAGCTCATGAGTTTGAGACTAGCCTGAACTAGACCGCGACCCCATTTCTAAAAAAAATATAGCTGGGCGTCGTGGCAGGCACCTGTAGTCCCAGCTACTTGCGAGGTTGAGGCAAGAGGATCACTTGAGCCCAAGAGTTTGAGGTTGCTATGAGATAAAGACTCCACAGCACTCTGGGTGGCACCTATGGCTCAAAGGAGCAGGGTATCGGCCCCATATACCAGAGGTGGTGGGTTCAAACCCAGCTCTGGCCAAAAAAAAAAGACTCCATAGCACTCTACAGAGGGTGACCAAGTGAGACTCTGTCTCAAAAAAAAAAAAAAAAAACTTATCAGAAATGCTAGAGACATACAAAAATTCTTTGAATTGATACTCTTATCAGTGAATCATGAAAAAGTAAAAAGTAAAAAACCATCTGAATTGAGCTATTAAGAATGAAATCAGGTCCAACTAAGCAAAGAAAAGGAAGAAAGGGAGGGAAAAAGGAAGAAAGAACGAAAGAGAAAATAAGAGAGAGGGAAAAAGAGAGAGCACTTGTAAACTCTTAGGCATTAAGCCAATCCCCTGCATCTATGTTACAGTGCCTGGCTAAAAACAGGTGCTCAATAAGGATTGATTAAGTAAACTTATTGTAGCAACAGGAGGTCCTGATCATAGATAGATTTTCACCATTTGCTTATACTCCAGGAGCTAAAACTACCAGGAAGTGCTCCTAACTTAGAAGCTAGCACTCCAGGGAAGAGCAAATGCAGACCACCCTCCTGAGGAAATGTAACAAACAGTCCAGGATAGGTAGCATAAAAAAGGACTTCTCTTCAGAAGTAAGTGCAGGAGTTCTGAGGTAGCACCAGGGTGAGAAAAGAAAAGCAAATTTACAACCTGTAAATCTGTGGAAGATGGAATTTCCAAAGATGGTTGCACAAATCATATCCCACCCCACGTTATTGTTCTAACTGTGTCATTGAGGAATGGAGTTTGTGTTTCATCCCCTTGATCAAGCAGACCTCTGTCACTGCCTCAAACAATACTCTAGGTCATGAGATGTGGCTTCCGCTGGCTCTCTTTCCTGGGACTGCATTGTGGGAGTCCTAAGCTGACATATAACAAGACACTCAAGATGACATTTCGAGAGGTGACATGGAGGGTCCATATACAAATAGAGAAAGATGCCCAAGGAGGCCCAGCTGTGCCAGCCCCCAGCTGTTTGAATCTTCTTCACACCAACCCAGAGAGCTTCACATGATTGCAGCCCCAAGACTTCAAACTGCCTCAACCAATGCCAAGAGAACAGAGATTAGGTGTCCCCACCAAGTCCTGTCCACACCACAGACATATTGACTGCCATACTAGAATTTTTTTTCCTTGGGGCCATGGTGTTTTATTACCAAAATAGAATAAAAATTTCGAAAACAAATGGTCCTAAAACATACATCAATAAAAAAGTAACATAAAAACTTGAAAATGAGTAATGTACAAAGTAATGTGAAAACTTGAAAAATCGTTCATAACCTGCATGGCAGTTAATGTGCTAAACCTCTACGATTTAGGGTATTTTTTTTTCAAAGCCATAGTAACTGGAACAGATTTTAGTGCCTGAAGGAGAGGGTGACACTGTAACCAAACCTAAAACACATGGCTTTGGAATTGGGTTGTCAGGAAGAGTTGGAACAACCTTGAGGAAAACGTCAGTGAAAGTCTAAAGAGCCTTGAAGGGACCGTTGGCAGATGCCTGATGGCCCTGGAGGAAGTTGTTGGTGGGGACTTAAAGACAAGTGAGGAAAAGGTTGTTGGAAGCTAGAGAAAAGGAGATGCTTGTTAAGTAGCAGCAAAATGTTTCTCATTCTCAGCTCTCCAAATGGCAGATGAATCTAAAACTTAAAAATAGCAGAGATCAAATCTGGGGCTTTATCAGTAATGCATGGTCTAAATAAGAATATTTCAGGTGGTATCTCAGGCAGAAGTCCCCCTAAGAATCTTAAAGTTCTGCCTGCCTCACAGATCCTCTTCTTTTCTTCTTCTTCTTCTTCTTTTTTTTTTTTTTTAAGACCAGAGTCTCACTCTGTCACCCTGAATAGAGTGCTGTGGCATCATCATAGCTTACACCTCAAATTCTTGGGCTCAAGCAATCCTCTTGTTTCAGCTTCCCAAGTAGCTGGACCTATGGGTATGCGCCACCTTGTCCAGCTACTTTTTTCTGTGTTTAGTAGAGATGGGTCTTGCTCCTGCTCAGGCTGGCCTCAAGTGCCTGAGTTCAGGCAATCCACGTGCTTTGGCTTCCCAGAGTGCTAGGATTACAGGTGTGAGCCACCATACCCAGCCACAGACCCTCTTCTTTAAACAAGATTGTGTTCCCAAGAATTTTAAACGCATTGCCATACAACAGTCTTATAGAGCGTCCAAGGTAGAGAAAGGCTTATCTCAACGATTTGTGGGTGTGGCTTTTGTCTAATGGAGAAAAAATTCATTAAGATTCAAAGGAACTTTATAAAGTTTCTATGAACGTTATATTAGAATAAGCAATCAGCTTAAACTACAAGGGACAAAGACAAGTACAAAATTAAAAGAGGCCTTTAACCTCTGAAACAATTACAGGTTGGAAGGCTGAAGAAATTACTCTGCTGCAGACACTATTTATTTATTATGGAAAAAATAAATGACTCACATGGCAAAACCCAAAAATTTAGAGGGCAGAGTCAAAAGCCACAGTAAATAATTTCTAAGCATTTGGACTGAATTCTAATCAAGAGTAACATAGCACATGCCTGAGGTTCCCACTTGCCTTGGAACAACTCTTGGGTGTTTTCCATGTGCCCCACTTTTGAAGGGGAGTGCTTATATCAGTTCTCTTAAACCTATCCTGCTACTGTGTTTGGGGTGTGTGGCAAGCATAGAACTTGTCTTTTTAGTTCACAGACCTTCTGGATCCAGAGGATTGTACTCAAGGAGCTGGACACCAGAAACTGCACCCCGTGAGCTCCACCCTCACCAGGATGAGGTTCATATAACAAGATTCTGGGCCCTGATGCGCTGCGTGGCTGAGAGTTAAGTCGGGGAGAGGAAGAGTATTTTGCATGTGGGAGAGATGTAATTGTTGTGGCCAGAAGCTGGGCTGTGGCAGAGTGTATTTTCCAAAAATAATCACATCTATCTTACATTGCCACATGGACACGACTCTAGATCTCTGTAGTGGCTTTGACAAAGATCAAGAGGTGAGGCACACTGCACACACTTTTAGGCTGAATCAAAAAAGGACAATTAGTTCCCATTTGGCTCTGTCGCCTTATTGGGACAGATGCCTTAAGAGCTAACATAAAAGAAGCCCAGCTACTGAAACTGCCACACTGGAGACACTTCACGTGAAGGGCACATAAAAATAAAGAGGAACCCCTGTCCAAGGAACCCCAGCTATGGCAGCCCCAGGTGCCTGAATCTTCCCAGGATCAATTGCCAGACACAGGAGAGAGAGCTTTCAGACAGCTGCAGCTGTGTCAGCCGACAAGCGGTGGAGCAGAGACAAGCACAGTTGCGTATCTATGAGCAGAACACGTGTTAAGCCAGTAAGTTCTGGGGAGGTTTGTCATGCAGACAAAGTGATTGGAACAATACTCCTGCCACCAAACTGCCCCTGCATTTAAGAAAATAGTTTCCAGAATACAAATACCAGAGGCACCTACATTCCAGACAAGAATATTGCCAGATAGCCAATATTACTGCTCAAATATTGACTCCTGAATATCATTGGGACCCAAGATTTCAGCAATTACTCAACCACACTCATCACAGAATTTCTTCCACTTGGTCTTCTTCAGTACTAATTATCATACCCTGTGCATGAAAGTGTTTTCTGTCCTTAGAATCTAACTGACCATCTAGTCTTCACTATTTAACTCAATGATTATTCCAGCTTTGGAGGCCTGTTCACATATGCTCTTATTACCCTCCCCTTCCCAAAGCACACAATAGTCCAGACAGGGTATATCTGGACATTCTCTACTGTTGTATTTCCAAAATCAAATATCACTGTTTCAGCAACTCAGGCTCCATTGACTCTTCAGAGGAAAACATTGCTCTCCCTCACTGCTATGCTTTGAATGTATTTGTCCCTCAAAAATTTTCTAATGTTGAAACTTAAACCCCACAGTGAAAGTTTTAACAGGAGGAGCCTTTGGAAGGTGACTAATGACCCTGCCAGCTCTTCTGCTGTGTAAGGACACACCAATAAGACAGCATCTTGAAAGCCAAGGGCAGCCCACACCAGACACCAAAGCTTCTGGCACCAGCCTCTAGAAGTATGAGAAATAAATTTCTGTCCTTTTAAAATTTTAAAATCAGTCCTAGATATTTTGTTACAGCTGCACACAGAGACGAAGATTCCCACCCAGACCACTCGTCTTCCATTAGTCCTAGTGACTACCTAATTCTTCAAATCCTCCTGGGTCCAGATGACCCTTTGCCATCTAGCCAATTTAGGGACAAATCCACTTATGTCTCTGTCTTCACCTCCAAAGTTGTATAAAGAGTGTCTATACATGTCTCCACTTCGTTGTCCACTTATTACCTTCCAAACTGAAAGACAACTTATTTTTTACTTTTTTATTTTTGGGGATCATCAAAGTTTCACCTTTCTTATGTAAAGGCCTGGCAATATACACAATGGCCCTCTGCTGATTTGGAAGCAGTGACAGTTTCTATAATAGTCTGTTCATCATATGGTATAACTATTAAGGGGAAAAAAGGAAAATCTGTATTTCTTATTGGAACTATTTTTCTTGTTTGAGGTTTCTTTTACACACCCTGAATCTATAATAGCTCAATCACAGATTTGGGAACATTGCTTCTGAGGCAAATTCTCTGATAAGAAAATTCAGTCCCAACTGAGGAAAGTACCTGAGTCCCAGCCTTTTCAATATAACATGACACCTATCACCTAGAATAAGTCAAACATCCCAGTATCCATCTTGGGGCTAAGGAAAAGAGTTAGCTACGCTTTTACAAAAGATGGAGCTATATAACAGACTGTAAAGTCAGAGGGAGCCACATTAGGGGTTTTTGCCTCTTAGAAGGAATCAAATGGAAAATTCTCTCTTTTCTCTTTCTCCTCCCTATTCCTCTATGTCCAAAGTTGAAGGCAGGTTATACTAATGGGCTTATCACACTTTCTGAACTGAAAAACCACTTCATGCCACTTTTCTTCCAGTCTTATCAATGACTAGAAGAAAACAAAATCTCAAATGCTATATAAGGTAAGATTCCACAAAAAAGAATGAAGCAATTGTAGCAGTCTCTCCTCTGAGGAAAGTGAATAGGTCCATCACTAGACTCAAAACTTTTTTCTTTTACTACCCTTTCACTAAACCCAAGCATGCATTCATAGGGTTAACTGCTACACAGTCTGGTACTTGTTTAGAATAAAAACCATTTTTAAAAAATCAAATGTCCAAAGCCTTCTGAGAAAGAAATCAAAAACACTTTCTTTGTCTTGGAGAAAAATCCCTCTTCTGATTCAAAAACGGGGATTTGCACATATAAAGCTGTGTATTTGTAGACACTGTGAAGGTATGTTTGCGTAAGAAATTTGAAAAGCACAGTCAGGTAAAGAGGTGAGGGCTGGGCTAGACTGGCTGGCCAGCCACCCGAACATAGCCTATGGGAAGGTGTTTTGTTTTTTGAAGACATCACAATCTCAAGTTTGAACCTTTGCTTTTGCAACCAAAAACTGTATCTTTCCAGAAACTGAAATTGATATGATCTATAAGTAGACTCATGGTAATCAAACTCATTCTAATATGTAAACTGAAATTCCAATATCTTAATTTACAATAAGAAATATGACCTGATTTGTAGATCAGAAGACTTGTGCCCACAGGGTTACTATTGTTTGTATTCCTCAAATGTAAATGTACAATAGAAATCAAATTCTTATATTCTATTACCTCAGTACTAAGCACACTCTTTTTTCATCAAATTTCAACCTCTTCAAAATCAGAATGCTTCTTACAATAGACTGTGTTTTACAATCACCGTCAGCCAGGTGGCAGTCATGATACAGTGGTTTAAAACCTTCTGTTGATCTGGCAATTCCTCAAAAAGTTTAATGTAAAGTTACCATTTGGCCCAGCAAATGGTAACTCCCAAATGCATACCCAGGAGAACTGAAAGCATATATCCACACATAAACGTGGACATAAATGTTTATAGCAGCATTATTCATACTAGTCAAAAAAATGAAAATAAGCAAATGTCCACCAGTGGATGAATGGATAAATAAAATGTGGTAAATGCATAGCGTGGAACATTATTCAGCCATAAAAAGGAAGGAAGTACAGGCAGTCTCCAGGTTACAAATGAGACAGGTTCTATAGGTTTGTTCTTAAGTTGAATTTGTATGTGAGTTGGAACAGGTACATTTACCTACTATGTGTAATTGCCTCTATTCTTAAGTGTGAGTTGGATGTCAGTTGGATGTTTGTAACTTGGAGACTTACTGTAATAGCTTCCATTCATAAGAGCAAGCTGTACATTGATCAGATGATTGTAACTTGGAGACTGCCTATGCAGATATGTGCTACAATATAGATGAACATTGAAAACATTATGCTACACGAAGGAAGTCTGGCACAAAAGGCTATGTATTGCACAATTCTATTTATATGAAATGTCTAGTATAGGCAAATCTCTAGAGAAATAAAGTAGGTCAGTGATTTCCAGCAGTTAGGAGAAAGGGGAATGCTAAGAGGGTTCTTTGTGGGATGATGAAAAATATTCTGAAATTAGATAATGATGGCACAACTTTGTAAATACACTAAAAACCACTGAATTATACACTTTAAAAATGTGACTATTACTATATATGAATTATATCATAATAAAAAATAGGACTTAACAAAAAAGTCATAAAGCCTATGTCAAAAATGGAAAAACAAAAACAAAACCCCTTCTGGTAAGATTAAGAAAGTGCCATCAGCAATGTGTCTGAGATTCTACAACATATGTTATGTGAAGGACAGTTTGCTGAGTGGTAGCAAGGTCATTGGTTGAGCCAGATATTTAAAACACCAAAGCCTCAAGTTACTACAGATATAGATGTATTCATCTGCCTCCACTCATACAACAGAGGTCAGCAAATTGTGGCCCATGAGCTGAATCTGACCTACTACCTGCTTTTGTATGGCTTACAAATTAAGAATGGTTTTTACATTTTTAAATAATTGAAGAATAACATAAGTACATTAATATCTCACGACAAATGAAAACTATATGAAATTAAAATTTCAGCATCCAATAATACAATTTCATTGTAACACAGACGTTCCCATTTTGTGTGCCAATAGCAGTAGCAGAGACCCCATGGTCCACAAAGTCCAAAATACTATACAGCATTTTACAAAAAGTTTGCCCTCCCCAATATGATACTGACATACTGACATTCTAAAAGGCACCAGATAACTGATTTTGCTCAATAGAGCTCTCAGTGTCCAGAGCAATACAACTCCAACACACTATGTATCTTTTCCAGATTTGCATTTCCCTGATGACCATTCCAACTTTCTTTAAACAAATTAGCCCAATTAAGTAGACTACAGTGACATTTTCCCTTCCTGTTCCATTAAGATTATATTGTTTCTACATTTCCTGTTGGTTTTAAGAGGGAAATCTTTTAGAGGTCTAGGGTGGCCTTTCTGCTAATTGTGTTTACAATCTTTCCCCACAGGACTGGGGAAGCAGGCCCAGTCTCTCTGGTACCCTCAGTCCTTTTGGTGGGTTCCAGGTGAGTTCCAACTGCCAGTATTTACCTCTTATTGACTGGGAGCTGGTTGCCAGAAACCACAGGTCTCTCTATCTAACTTGAACCAGTAAAAAATGCAGGGGAATCAACCCTCACCCCAGGAAATAATCCTCAACCAGGTATTCTTGAGGCTGGCATATAAACACCTGAGCTGCCTAATCCTTGGGGTATTTTGCATCATTTCCCAGAAGGTCCTCCTGGGATTAAGTTCTAGTCTCCCACTATGCTAGTTTGCTTAGCATTACATTTTCTTAATTATCTAATAAGAGAAAAAGAAAAGTTGTATGCACGTATAGGAGTCTAAAACTAAGGCAGTATGAGTTGGAGCTTCAAGTAGCAGTTTTAGACCAAATACAGCTGCTTAATGGATATACCTGATTACTGACCATACTCTGCTCTTCATATGTACATGGAATATATATGTATATCTGATATACATACAGATATGTAAAATCCAACTCATTATACAGGCAGAGGCTGCCCCCCAAAAGCATACACATTTTAAGAAAGGAAAAACTATATTAAAATTGTAAGACTCAGGCCGGGAACAGTGGCTCATGCCTGTAATCCTAACACTCTGGGAGGCCAATGTGGGTGAATCACCTGAGCTCAGAAGTTTAAGACCAGTATAAGCAAAGAGATCCTGTCTCTACTAAAAACAGAAAAACTAGCCAGGCATTGTGGGGGGTACCTATAGTCCCAGCTACTCGAGAGGCTGAAACAAGAGGATCGTTTGCACCCAAGAGTCT
The DNA here is from genome assembly GCA_963574655.1 of Perodicticus potto. Lineage (NCBI taxonomy): Eukaryota > Metazoa > Chordata > Mammalia > Primates > Lorisidae > Perodicticus > Perodicticus potto. The sequence goes on from CAUYRH010026059.1 coordinate 43,668, forward strand.
GATGTTGCTGTGATCTATGACCCCATGGCATTCAACCCCAAGGCAACTGCGTGGGACTTTGTCTCAAAACAAAACAAAATTAAATTAAATTAAAAAATCAAATCGTAAGGCTCAATATATACTGATAAAAAAGATGAATATAAGTCATGTTGAGCATCTCTTATAATTGCAGAAGTCAAATGTGACTTAAGTATTACAATTTTAATACAGTAATACAGTTTTTTCCTTCTTAAAATGTGTGTACAACTTTTGGCACCCTCTGGATTTCCCTATTTCAGTTTTCTCCTCCATACTAAAACACGTCAATTAATAAAATGTCATTTCCTCTGATATTCCTTCCTGTTCTCATGGTCTCATCCCCAACACATTTTCTAAACATAGAAACACTGTTGGCCATACCTCTCTAGCATGTTCCACATTCAGCTTGGGTTAGAGATATCTCTGTGTCACTGAAGCTCCTGACATCATCACCTACCCCCAACTAATCGGCTACTGGTCTTCCCACATGCCACTTAGCTCTCCACACTGATGCCAAAATTATCTTTCAGAAAATGCAATCAATCAAATTCTGCCACTTTGCTTTGAAACCTCTTTTGATTTCATCTTGCCTACAATAAATTTCAATCTTCTCATTGTGTCCCCAAAGACCCTTAGCAATTGGTCCAGCCTCCCTGATAGTAAGCTGCCTCACACACACCTATGAGTAATTATTTTTCAGATAGATATAGATGCTGTTGAGATGAGGAAAATATAAACTCATTTCAAAGCTGTACTGAATTCATACTGATTTTATTTATGTGTTTTTCAATCAATGAAATAAATACAAAAAAAGCATAGCTATTTTCATTTGCAGCTGTAATTTTTTGATGTTAAAAAGAAGGATTCTGATCCAGTGCAGTGGTTCAGAACTGTATAATCCTAGCACACTGGGTGGCCGAGGCAGGTAGATTGCTTAAACTCAGGAGTTCTAGACCAGCTGAATAAGAGCAAGACTCTGTCTTTACTAAAAATAGATAAAATTAGTGGGGCATAGTGGCAGGCGCCTGTAGTCCCAGCTGCTTGGGAGGCTGAGGCAAGAGGATCACTTGAGCCCAAGAGTTTAAGGTTACTATGAGCTATCATGACACCATGGCACTCTATCCAGGACAACAGGGTAGACTCTGTCTCAAAAAAAAAAAAAAAAATTCTCATACCTTAAAATTTTGGAGCCAACTATATGTATAATATTATAGTGTTCTTTTTTTAAAAATGTGGTAAGAAACTTAACATGAGATCTATCCTCTGAACAGATTTTTAAGTGTACAATAGAGCATTGTTATCAATAGGCGCAATGGTACAGCAGTTCTCTAGAATTCACTTATCTTGTGTAACTGGAATTTTACACCCACTGATAAGCAACTCTGCATTTCCTTCTCCTCCCAGCACCTGGCAACCACCATTCTGTTCTTTGCTTCTATGAATTTCACTATTTTCAATTCCGCATGTCTGTTGGAATCACACAGTATTTATCCTTCTGTGGCTGGTTTATATCTGTTAGTTCCATGATCTTATGTAACTTTATGTATTTTTAAACGTAAAAATACTCTTTCAACTTTCAGCACATATGCAGGTGCTAAGTAACTGTTTTAGGCAGGTTCATTCCGAGGATACAGGCTTTGAGAACAAAGGTGTATCTGGGCCAAAAAATGTATTTGGTTTTGTATTTGCGTGAGCATGTGTGTATATAAGTGTGCATGAGGTGGGTGAACGAAAGGAAATTAGCTCAGGGCGGTATAAATAGGGTAAGTTGTTTCATTCTCAATAATTCTCTTAAAACAACTCCAGCTTCTTTTTTTGAGGTGGGGGGGGGCGGAGTGTCACTATGTCCCTTGGTAGAGTGCCATGGCGTCACAGCTCACAGAAACCTTAAACTCTTGGGCGATTCTCTTGCCTCAGTCTCCCAAGCAGTTGGGACTACAGGCACCCGCCACAACGCCTAGCTATTTTTGGTTGCAGTTGTCATAGTTTAGCTGGCCCAGGCCATGCTTGAACCCACCAGCTTTGGTGTATGTGGCTGGTGCCCTACTCACCAAGCTATGAGTGCTGAGCCAACTCCAGCTGCTTTGGTAGGCTTCAATAAAGAATTGAAGTTAAGTTACCTCAAATGTCAAACAGTATAAATTTACAGGACATTTTAGGCTTTTCTCATGTCCAGTAATATAAAGGGAGGATAGAAACAGTTTTCTGCTCTAGTGAAGACACCAGTTCTTCAGGAGACATCACCCACACATTGTCCTACATTCCATAGTCTCCCCTATAGAGTCAGAGTCTGGGGATTGGTTGGAGCAAACCAGATTCAAACAGATTTGGGGTCAAATCCTGGGAACACTCTCGGTAACTGTGTGGTTGCAGAGTCACTGAGACTCAGTATCTTCATTTATAAACTGAATAACAGAAACATGTTCCAACATTATGATAACTTTAAATAAAGTTAAATTGTTCTTATGGGCATTTATATGTATTTTTTCTCTATCTATTACTATCACTAAAAGTACCATGCTTCCAAATACCTAACATACACGGCCAGGCACAGTGGCTCATGCCTGTAATTCCAGCACTCTGGGAGGCTGAGGCAGGTGGATCGCCGGAACTCAGGAGTTCAAGACCAGCGGGAGCAAGAGTGACATCCTGTCTCTAAAAAATAGCTGGGCGTTGTGGCAGGCACCTGTAGTCCCAGCTGCTTGGGAGGCTGAGGCAAGAGAATCACTTGAGCCCAAGACTTTGAGGTTGCTGTGAGCTATGACACCACAGCACTCTACAAAGGGTGACAAAATCAGACTCTGTCTCAAAAAAAAAGAAAAAAAAGAAGCCCTGAAAAAACAAATGCCTAACACATGTAGTGTATTTAATGCGTCGACCTCTGTGTCTGGAAGGATCTTTTGAGGACCACTGCATTTAGAATACAGATATGAAAATCAAAAGAGAACATTGCCAAAAGAGGCCACGTAGGCTGCTTGTTACTTTATCATGAAGTGATGATATTTGGAATAACAACAAAAGCAAATAAAAAACGTTCATGAGGGTTGCTGAAAATTGTTAGGGTCAGCAAAGGTAAAAACAGACACACACATGTGCGTCAACGAAGAGATTTTCTCCAAAGATGCCTGACAGAACCAGAAATTAAGAAAATCATTGGCTAATCATAGGTTGGGGGTTGTTGTACTTATATGAAAAGATAAAAGGAAGGAAAATAAAGATTTGGGGAGGAGAGTTATTGAAGTTATGGGCCAGAGAGGTTAAATTGGAAAACCACAAGTAGGTTAATAGAGAATATGGAAGATTGGGCAAAATAGAAGTTTCAAAATGTTGGGCTAGTTGGTGTGGATAAGGCAGGAGAAGGCCAGAGGCGAAGTGAAGATTAACAGGAGGAGGGTATTTATTATTTTAAGAGCCTCAAATAAGATAAGAGTAAGATGAAATGAACCAAAAACCTTGAGCCCAAGAGTTTGAGGTTGCTATGAGTTATGACACCACAGCACTCTACTGGAGGTGACAAAGTGAGACTCTATCTCAAAAAGAAAATTTAAATAAAATAAAATAAAACCTTTGTTAATGTTGAATATTAAGAATCAATGATGAGAATTCTTTGAGACTGACACCATGGAAAATTACAAGTTAGGATGCCAGCAAAAGATCAGCAGGCTCCTTTTGAAAGGCCCCAGGACACAGAGACATGCAATGATTCCTGGGATTTGTTAGAGATGGCCAATCCATCTTTTACTTCACTACCCCAGTTATTCTAATAGCAAACTCCATATGAAGGATAAGGGGGATATCACATGGCCTCTTAATAGCAGCAGCAGATCCTATTTACCTCCTTCCCAATCCTGGCTAACCATGATCCAGCCCAGCCTTAAATGTGAAAACCAAGATCTCCTCCAATGCCATGGTGACTCCATAATCTCCAACACAAGTTCAGCTGCCCAAGATTGCTTTGCCCCTTGTTTAGGTTCCTCACATTTCTGCACATCTTGCAAGCAAAGACATTAATGACCTTTGTACCAAACCATCTTTTTGAGAGTCATTATACAGTGCACAGCCTTGGTAGATAAAAATAGTGTCTCCCTTTAAAGCAATGGTGTCCAACCTGTAGCCCATGGGCAACATGCTGATTTCATGAGCAACTCCCTTGTTTATCTGTGGTGTTAAGTATCACAAAAAGTGTCCATAGACTTTTTTTTTAACTCCTCAGCTTCTGTCAGTGTTTGTGTATTTACTAAGTGGCCCAAGACAGCTCTTATTCTTCCAATGTGCAGCAGAAAAGAAACTAAGTTAGATGCTCCTGATTTAGAGCAAAGAGAAGTTTTACTTACTGCTCATTAAAAAGATTCAGGTTTTCTAAGCCCAGGGTTCCTCTCTGTGAACTAATTCGTTCAATACATGAGCAAGTGTCAGTCCTCTTCCTGTAGCCCTGAAACCGCAGTGTAAGAAAATGTTGATACTCCAGCTCCTGCTGTTACCATAATTAACTCTTTTGTCATCTCTGAGCCAGGGGTCTCATGTCTTCTACCAGCATCCACGAAACTTGATAGTTTGCTGGTAGGGCAAAAACCTCAATCCCGTCACAATTCTTGATATTTTCCAAGTATTATTAGCAATCAAGTCTGCTTTTATTTAAGTCCTTACAGTAGAATCTTTGTATAACAGGCTCCCCTAATAGCTTCACGCAGACCACTAGCACTAAGGCAGAACTAGAAACAGTGACAAGAACCATTTATTTAATGTATGGAAGCTCTTGGTACTCCCATTAAGATCCCCCTTGGATCCCTTCTAGCATTTCTGTGCACTAATACCCCAGCTTCTGAAAGCTTTGCTGTTAACTTCGCTGCCTGTGTCCTTCAGAGGATAGACCCGGAGCACCTGTACAAAGTCCAGGAAGTGGCTGGAAGTGTGTATTTCTCCCAGGGACTGACTACCCTGGAAGTAGGAGAGCTCTGCTCCTTCTCTCTTCTCTTCTGGGGTATAAGTATATCTGGGAAATTCCCACTGGATCAAGAAAATGCTGAGACTTTCTCTGAAGGGCTGCCCTTGCCTTAGGGCTTCCCCCCCCCGCTTCCCTTTCCTATTTCCCCTACTTCCTTAGGGATTTCTATGCAGAACACATTCTTAATAATAACTGGAAAATGCCTGGCCTAGGTCTGCTCCTAAGGAATCTGACCTAAGCTAGCCAGTGATTCTCAACCCTGGTTGTATATTAGAATCGACTGAAAAAAAACTTAAAAAATTATGATAGCCTCCTACCCTAAACCAATTAAATTAGAATCTCAGGCAGTAGAGCTGAGGAATACATATGTTTAAAAGCTCCCCAAATGGTTCTAATGTTGAGCACTGATATAGGCCATTTGGGGCCACCTAATTTAGGTAGTTTAATTTTACCTCTTATTATCTTCCCAGTGTTCAAATAATCATCACAGAAATATTATCTGGGAAATTACCCAGCCCAGAAAATCCTCTAGTCTGAAATTTTGGCAGCAACACGATTCAGCTCAGGCAGCAAAAGAACACTTTATCTTGGGAATCCTGGCAGAGATCTTGGCATCTAGAAGCCATCCTGGAGATGAGAAGAATTTGGCAGGCCTCTCTAGAGGAAGTTGTATAGAGGCAAAAAACAAGGATAGATGACTAGCCCTCTTCACTACCCCGAAAAGACCACTGTTATCCTCAGAAGCAGTTGACAGGAATATTTGGAAACATCACATCTATAATGAGTCTCATCTCAACAGCACCCCTTGGCCTCTACTTCCAAGCGGTCTAAGGATTTTGTGACGATTAAATTTTGTGTGGCAATTTGGCTAGGCCATTGTGCCCACTTGCTTGGTTAAACACTAGTCCAAATGTTTCTGTGAAGATATTTCGTAGATATGACTACATTTATAAGCACTTGACTTTAAGTAGAGGAGATTACTCTTGACAATGTGAGTGAGCCTCATTCCATCCTTTGGAGGCTTGAAGAACAAAAACAGTGGTTTCCCAGAGAAGGAATTTTAGAAAACATGATGATGGCCTTCATTTTAGCCAATTCCTCTGCCACATTCAACTTACTTGAATTCAACCTCACCAGCCCTCTAGCTTTCTCCTTCCAGCCGCCATGATATATATCCCCACAATTGTCTATCTGCCCAGGGCCCAGCTACAGATAGGTGCTCTATCGCCATACCCTCTTTGGGGGAGGTAGCTGACTATATGGCTCAGCCATCTGTCCAGCCCTAATGCAGTACACCTAGAGCCAGCTGTCACCTTCCTCTACATAGAACACCCTTCCCAGGACCCCATTCCCCCTGGATGGATCCACTGACGTGTTCCACTGCTTAGAAAACTTCCTGACACATAGGGGTGATCCAGAAAAATCTGATCCAGGAAAGTTAGTCAGCAAGCTCAAGAGCTCCAAGAGGACTTTCACGAAATCTTCTAGTGGGCCAAAGCAAGTTAGAAGGGCTATCCATACCCTCCCCCACGTGGTAGACCACTGGCATCTCAGCAGAATGCTCTATTGTCAGAGTCAGCCACCCACATGCACACCCAGGTGTACTCACTGGAGCACAGGTCAAGGCTCACCTCCAACTGCCTCTGCCAAAAGGAGATGGCACTTAAATGTGAGCAGGTAGATAGCCAAGGACAACCATATCTTGTGTCAGCAATGATCCTGTCTACATTCGCTCCCCTTGTCCCAGCCTCCTTGGTGCCGGCCATCTCGTTGGTCCGTATACTTGAGCATCCGAGTTTGTACCTCATCTTTGGCAAATACTCTCCACCCTTTTCATGCTCTCACAAGCTCTCATGTTAAGTATCTGAACTTTACTTTTTTACATTTCAGGTTAATATGAGGGTACACATGATTAGGTTACATCATTTGAAGAGCCTGGACTTTAGAATAAGAGATCTGTTTTGGAATCCTGGCTTTATCATTTACAAGCTGAGTGATATCAAACCTTGGTTCCATCACCTGTCAAGAGGAAGCCATATACAACATTCCAGGACTATTGTAGGGTAATCAGAGGACTCGTGAGATCCAGCAGAGCTAGGAGTTTTAAAATGTTAGCCATTATTATCACCATGTACTAAAATTTGACGTGCAGACTACCACAATTATATAAAAAAGAGATCCCACACCTGGGCCAGGATGCACTGCCCACCCCTCCAGACCTGAGAACCTTAGCAGGACACTTCCCAACAAACTCCACAACTGTCAGAGGGAGAAATATCAAAAAGCATTTGAATTTTTTTCTTTTTTAAGACAGAGTCTCACTATGTCACCCTCGGTAGAGTGCTGTGCCGTCACAGTTCACAGCAACCTCAAACTCTTGTGCTTAAGCAAGTCTCTTGCCTCAGCCTCCCAAGTAGCTGGGCTACAGGCATCCACCACAACGCCCAGCTATATTTTTGTTGCAGTAGTTATTGTTGCCTTGCTGGCCCATGCCAGGTTTGAACCCACAGCCTGGGCGTATGTGGCTGGTGCCATAACCACTGTGCTACATGTGCTGAGCCGGGAGCACCTCATTTTCTTTTCTTTTTTTTTTTGAGACAGAGTCTCACTTTGTTGCCCTCGGTAGAATGCCATGTTGTCACAGCTCACATTAACTTCAAACTCTTGGACTTAAGCAATTCTCTTGCCTCAGCCTCCCAAGTAGCTGAGGACTACAGGTGCTCACCACAATGCTTAGCCCTTTTTTGGTAGAAGTTGCCATTGTTGTTTGGCAGGCCTAGGCTGGATTCGAACCTGCCAGCTACAGTGTATGTGGCTGGTGCCCCAGGAGCTGAGCTACAGGCGCCGAGCCAGGATTTGAAATTTTTTATGTTTTTTTTGTTGTTGTTTTGTTTTAAGAGACAGAGTCTCATTTTGTCACCCTCAGTAGAGTGCTGTGAAGTCACAGCTCACAGCAACTTCCAGCTCTTGGGCTTAGGCGATTCTCTTGCCTCACCCTCCCTAGTAGCTGAGTACAGGTGCCCACCACAATGCCAGCTATTTTTTGTTGCAGTTTGGCTGGGGCCGGGTTTGAACCCGCCACCCTTGGTATATGGGGCTAGGGCCCTACTCACTGAGCCACAGGCAATGCCCGAAAATTTTTGTATTTTGAAATCTCCGTTTTCTTAGTAATTCACAATCTTTATGCTTAACTCTTTAAGCTTGCTTGTCAGCTTTTTATAATAGTAGCTCTAAAAATTCACTTTTCTTTTCTTCTTTATTTTTTAGAGACAGAGCCTTACTTTGTCGCCCTTGATAGAGTGCAGTGGCATCACAGCTCACAGCAACCTACAGCTCTTGGGCTTAGGCGATTCTCTTGCCTCAGCTGCCCAAGTAGCTGGGACTACAGGCAGCTGCCACAGTGCCCAGCTATTTTTTTTGTTGCAGTTTGGCCAGGGCTGGTTCAAACCTGCCATCCTCAGTATATGGGGCCGGAGCCCTACTTAGTGAGCCACAGGTGCTGTCCAAAATTCACTTTTCAATGACAACTCTACACAAAATTAACCCTGTGATTCTCAGTTCTGCCTGCACAGCAGAAGAAACACCTGTGCAGTTTTGGCAAACACGTCCAGATGCCATCTCCAGCCCAGAGTTCCCCGTCTGTCTCTGTGTGGCCTGGATGATCCAATTTTTGAAGAGCCTTCTTGAAGGCTGGGCACCACTGACTTGCTCTCTGGTTACAAATAACTTTAAAACTGCACAGAAGAGGTGACACAGAAATAAAGCACCAAGGAGGCCACAGGCAGCCCTCAGCTGAGTTCAGCCTTCTCTCTGCCCTCCGCCCCCCGAGGTTCTGGAGTGTGAGTGCAAACTGGAGGTTTCCTTATTCCTGGAAGGTCCCTGGTAAGGCTTGGAAGGGGCGGCAGATGCCACCTCAAACCAAGGGCTGGGAGAGAAAGGGGGATGGGCAGGAAGGGAGCCTGTGTAGAGTGAAGGAAAGGGCAGAGGAGCGGGAGGGCGAGGAGTAGCACTGTGTGTGTGTGTGTCTGGCTGTAGGAAAAGAATGCGACCGAAGAACAGAGGTATTTCACCAGAGAACCAAGAGCCCAATCTTAGCTATTTTGAGGGCACCTGGCTTGCCACACTATAAATAATGTTCCTTCTGCCTTTGTTTCTATCTCCTTTCGAGAAAATGATGGCCTAGAGTTGTTTTAAATTTCCCCTGCATCTTATTCTTGTCCTGACTCCCTGATGGGGCATTATTTGGAATGTTCTGAGAGCTACTATTGGACTAATGCCTGGTGAGCTGGGAGACTGGCCTTCAGTGCCAAAGACATCAGAAGTCTTTCCATTTTGTTCCCCCTTTCCTCTGGGTCTGAAGCACCTGGCATGTATGGTAATTCCAGCTTAACCCAGATCTTGAGTTAAGTCTGTGCCTCCCACCAGGCTGTGAGCACCTCAGGTGAAGAACCTGCTTTATCCATCAGCTCCTGACCTGGCGCTGTGTTCAATAAGCACTGGACCATTCGCTACAATATCTCAATATTACTTGACTGGTGTCTGATGTCCTCATTGCTAGGAATGAAATCAATGCTGGGAAGGAAAAAGGGCATACTGCAGGGTCCTGGCCATGTAATTAATTCCTTTTTGATGAACTGCAGATAGCCTATAAGACTTCCTTGAGTTTCCATTTAGTAAACTAAGTAGACTAAATCAGCTCCACGGACACTTCCAGTCAGAGAGATCGAAGCATTAAATACATAATATTGGAGGTATTTGGAAGCATGGCCCTGTAGAAAAGCAGATGAACCTGTACAAATTCCTTAAAGATCATCCTGACTTCTTATAAACTGCACCATAACTTTGAAATGTGCGTTTTGTTCCCATTGAAAAAACAGAAAATGGATTCTCAGAGCTTTGATTTGTTTAAGGTCCAGGAGTCCTGGAGCGAATGCTTAGGATTTGAACCCAAGTCTGTTTGAATCCATAGCCCACTGTTCCTAACCCCCATACACTGCTTATTCCAGGGGAGACTGTCCAGTGTGCTGTGAGGCTGCCTGAAGGCCCAGTAGCCTCCTTAGGATGGAAAATGCTTCTCATCCTCTCTTTTGTCACAGCACATAAGAGAAGACAGAGTTTCATAGCATGACAGTGCAGGATTACTAAATGATATCTTTTTCTTAACATTGTCTTAGTTCTCTTTAGGAGCCTATTAAAATATCCAGAAGCATTTAAAAATTATTTTATCTGAAGTATTGAGAACAAAGAATGGAACGATTCCCTGCTTTATACAAGCCTTGGGGGTAGTATTCTTCCATCATTCTACCATACAACCCTTCCCCATCCTTTCTCACTTATCAAATTTAACCAGATTTATCAATCTATGTATACCCTTGAACTTAGAGTGCACACTCTTCTTCCAGCTTCACATAAAAAGTTATTTTAAAATAACTCTGAAACTTAGAAGAAATATTTCATAAAAATCTGATCTAGTTGATCCTAATATTTACATTATGAGCATCTCCTGCCAGGCATAAAATTGCTACTCTATGTGATAATAGTTGCACTCTTTTAGCATTCCTTGGTTGAGAAAAAAATCTGATTACAATGTCAAGATGAATTCATTAAAAATTAAAAATGTTTTAAAGAGCCAGAATGAATTCAGTCAGGTTTTGAAATGAATCTGTATTTTCTGCATCTTAACAGCATCTATATCCACGTGAAAAATAACCACTTGCATATGTGTGAAAAATAGCTGACTGCGAGACAGCCTGGGCCTATTGTCAAGGGTCTCAGGTGGCATACTAAAGAGATAACAATTTATTCTGCAGGCAACATGGAGTCAGGAGAGGTTTCAAAGCAAACTGACAAGAACAGATTGATTTTTTTTTTCAGAAGATAATTTTGGCAGCAGCATAGTAAAATTTCATATGGAAAGAACAGTGGCAGGAGGTCAGGAGGAGGTGGGAGATGATCCCAGAGCCACAGTGATGCAGAGAATCTTCTGACCCCAACACTGGAGGACTTGGTGAATGACCAGATATGGGTAGTGCAGGACCTCACAAGTCAGGCGGTCCCCAGTTAAAATCCTTACTAACGGGCTGAGGCAAAATCTTGAACTTCACAGAGACTTAATCTCCTCATTTGAAAACTGGAATAATTAATGCCCACATCAAGAGTTTCATTCAAAAGATCCTAGCTTTTTTTCCAAGTGAAACGGTATAACTTTTATTCACAAATCTTTGAGATGACAGAAAGTGATGGACACAAAACCTGCTAATTCCCCAATATCAATTGAAGGAGCAAGGTGGTCTTCAAAATGCACATAGGAAGCCTCACGCCTCCTCCAAGACACTTCCGGCCCAGTGGGTGGAGACAAGCAGTGGTCCACAATGCACTGCGACGAGGCCAGGTGGGTGGGGGCAGAGCTGGGACAGGAAGTAGAACTGTGGCCTCTCTGGCTTCCGCTTGGGTTCAGCTTTTCCTCTCTCCTTCACTCTATTTGTGAAGGAGATTATATTAGCAAAGTGCCTGGCCTGTGGTAGCTGCTGTCCAAGTAGCAGGTGCCATTATTATGTAGATTGCAAGCTGCTAGGGTGTCAGCACCATCTCCTGAGATAGTGGAATCTGTCATCATCATCATCGGAGGGCAAAAGAGAAAAAGATAAAAGGCAAGACTATGGAGATTCAATAATAGAGAAACTGAAAGAGGAACAGGCAAAAGAGGCTGAGGAGGCACTCAGGAAAAGACAGTGACCCTGGCAATCACAAGAGGAAAGTTTCAACAAGCAGGAAGTGGATTCCATTTCTGAGGATAGGGACTCAACATTAATCTTGAATTCATAAGAGAGTTGCAATGCTCTGAAGAGCAATGTGAGGATGTAACAAATGCAAAATGCTTGGGCGGGATGCAGGCACTTCTAGAGCTACAAAAGGTTAATTGTCAAAGTCATTACATAACTTCGGCTTGGCGCCTGTGGCTCAGCGGGCTAAGGCGCCAGACACGTATAACGGAGCTGGCGGGTTGGAATCCAGCCCGGCCCGCCAAACAACAATGACGGCTGCAACCAAAAAAAAAAAAAAAAAAGGCCAGGCGTTGTGGCGGGCGCCTGCAGTCCCAGCTACTTGGGAGGCGGAGGCAAGAGACTCGCTTGAGCCCAGGAATTGGAGGTTGCTGTGAGCTGTGATGCGACAGCACTCTATCCAGGGTGACAGCTTGAGGCTCTGTCTCAAAAAAAAAAAAAAAATTACATAACTTCAAGAGAGAGAAAGTAACTTGGATTGAAAATGAGAGTGTAATTAACAGTAGTGACTTCGTTAAAAAATGATGCATCTCATCTATTTGCCACACCTACAGCAGTTGATGTGCGCT
>CAUYRH010026062.1:0-25871 GCA_963574655.1 Perodicticus potto
GTCCAAGAAATCATTGCTAAGACTAATGTCATTTTTCTTTTCCCCTCTATGATTTCTTTTTGGTGTTCTCTAGTTTCAGGTCTTATGTTTAAGCATTTAATACAATGAGTTGGTTTTTGGCATATGATGAAAATATGTGTCCAGTTTTATTCCTTTGCATGCTGACATCCAGTTTTCCTACTGTCATTTGTTGATGAGATTAAACACTTCCATTGTGCATTCTTGGCAATCTTTTTGAAGATCAGTTGACTGTTATCAATATAGGTTTATTACTGGGCTTTCTAGACAAATGAAAATAATGGCATGTTAGTTTCCAATGATTAGATTACAAACATCATGGATTTTAGCTTATTTTCTCTCTCTCTCTCTCTCTCTCTCTCTCTCTCTCTCTCTCTCTCGATAAAGATATAGATATAGATATAATAAAACTTCTGCTTTCATAAGGACAGCTTTATTTGGCAATAAAGTGTGTGTGGATTTGGTCAATAGGAAACCAGAGGAAACTGGAGTTCTTCAATTAACCTTCAAGGAGCTGTATCTGGCCAATAACCCTGAGAGTAAGCTTGGAAGCTACTCTTCCTCTGGCCTGGAGAAGAAGGTAGCCATGGTGAATACCTTAATCACAACTTTGTGAGACACAGAGATCCAGAGAACCCAGCCAAGCCATGCCTAGACTCCTGACCCACAGAAACTGGGAAAATAAATGTGCCAATTTCTGCCTCAATTTTGATCATCAAATGACTATTTGAAGACCATATTTTACACTGGCATTGGGAATTTATGAATCTCCAAAAACAAGCATGGTGGAGCGTGTATGTAAATATGTGAATGTTTTCATCAAAGCAATCTACAGAGGTATAGATGTAGAAATGGGTATAAATGGGGGCTGAAGCTTATTTAGTTTTTATCAAAGTAAACAGTAGAAAATTATTTTAATTCAAAGATTCATCATCAAAGCCATTTGAGCTCTCCTGTGGTTTTGGTATACTGACATTTTTCCGCTGTCAAGCTCATGACCTAAATATTTGTTTTTCTAAGATACTAGAGAATTTCTCTGAGATATTCATTTCTTTACCCATCCCCTGTAACAGAACTTAAAACTCTTCAAAACCATACTCTGTGTAAGTTGGTATTCCATTCCTCATCCATTTAGCTCTATAATACAATAAACTTGGAAAAAAATTTCAGGGAGGTGGTTATAACTATAACTTCTACTCCTTTAAGAAAAGTAACTGTTAATATATAACAGTACGATGTCTACTATCACACAAACTTTGGGCCCAGGATACATTTTGAGCTCTTCCTCCTGAGCACAGTGGAGGAATCTCACAGTCTTTCAGCATCCAGGACCTCTGTCTTACCTTGGCTAATTCACTACAGCAATTTCAGAGATCTCCCTGCAGAGACAAATTCAAAACAGTCCAAGGTGCTGTGCCATGAGTTCTGAGGCAACGATAAAAATTTCTAACGAATAAATACAGCAAGTTAATTTGGATAATGAAAATACATTTGAGATAATTGATTTGAGAACTTTTACAACCCAAGCCTGACCTCCCCTTTCCCATCTTCATTTTGTTTTTAAGAGTTTTCCATTCCTTGACATGTTTATTGTTTTGACACTGAGCCAGTTTTCTCAAAGCATTTTCACTCCAAGGAACCTAAACTAAGCAAATAAATATTATGCTATTTAAAATATTCTTAGCTTTACTTAGTACACTAACATACTGACAAGTAAGTGATTTTTCACACTTACTGAAACTCTTGTCGGAAAACCTGCCTGTTCATTAACAAATTTAAAACTACACTTTCAAGGTTGTCAATAGAAAGAAAAAAATCTCAACTTGGGAAGGAATGACTGGTTTTTACTATGTTCCACATGACTTTGTGTGTTGATTGTCCTTCAGTTGACTTCTTTTGAGGATGAGGATTTGATTTATGAACATTGTAACATTCAACATATTACAATGTTCATAAATCAAATCCTCATCAACATATTATTCAATGTATAATACAAGCACAAAACCACTTTAAAAGACATTGGCCATAGAGTGCAGCTCTGCCTCCAGTTATATCAGACTTTATACCTTCATTTTCTGAACTGTGATAGGTATTGGAGTGCTCAGGGCCCCAGGATATTCAGGGTTTCAGGACAGCAATTATTTATCAACTGACAGGTTACAATACTGTCCTTCAGGTAGTTGGCATGTATTTAGTCAGTATCAGTTCAAATGGCATTTGTTCTCTTGTATCTTTGTGGACTTACTAGTCTTGATTATAAAACTGGTTCCTTCATAGAATTACAGAAGAAAATGGAATATAGCCACCACACTGTACTTTTACCGAAGATTTGAAACTCCCAGGGAGGAATGTCATCTCTTAGTGCATAACAATTTATTTGAAAAACCTCCATAGGAATTTCCAAGGGCTCTTCAATCTACCCCCAGCCAACTAATCTTACCTTATTTCTCAATTCTCATGTTCCACTTGACCTCGAAGGTGGCTGAGGGGATTTTTTTCTTTTTCCCTGAATATTCTCCATCTTGGCAAGGCAAATTCCCAACCTTAGAACTATCGACACATTAGACTAGACTTTGTTGAGAAGGAAGGGAGACTATTTAGTAGCCTCAGCCTCTCCAGCCTCTACTCACCAGTTGAGCACCAGTAGCACAGTTCAGCCCTACCACAAACTGTGACAACCAAAATTATCTCCAGACCTTGTCAAATGTCCCTTAAGGGGCAGAGTTCCTCTAGAAAAAGAAAAACTGCTCTAAGTCCATTAGTCATTTCTTTTTCTTTCTTTCTTTTTTTTTTTTTGAGACAGAGTCTCACTATGTCGCCCTGGGTAGAGTGCCCTGGCATCACAGCTCACAACACCTCAACCTCTTGGGCTTAAGCAACTCTCTTGCCTCTGCCTCCCAAGAAGCTGGGACTAAAGGTGTCTGCCACATTGCCCAGTTATTTTTATGATATTGTTGTTATTGCTGTCATTGTTGTTCAGCAGGCCCTGCCCTGGTTCCAAGCCACCAGCCCTGGTGCAATCAGCTGGGCCCTAACCACTGAGCTACGGATGCTGAGCCATTACTCATTTCTTAATGAACAAAATTTAAAAGCTCTATTCCAGTTCCTTTAAATATCCACACACATATCCACGTGTAGCTCAGAAAACAAAGGACACATGGTACTAAGAAGGCAAACAAAGAAAATTCTGTTTTGTTATTTGCCAGACAGTTTCCTTTCAAGACAAAACATCTTGAATCTGATGGGTGTTTGATAAGGCCATGAACTTCACCCTTCCAGGTACCTTGTCTTTCATGTGCTCACTGTGTTGAAAGATTTTCAAAAGGAAAGCACAATCTATTGTGTTGTACGTGTGATATTTGTCCTCACAAAGTCTAAGTTAAAGTCATTTACATACTTAATATTGTATTCTAAAATATTTCTTTTACAAAATCCTCAGTAGTGAGAGAATTTAGATGGGTCCTATGCCACTTGAGAAGCATGCACTGCTCTCAGTCCATTGGCTTAGTTTGGATATTCCTACTTCTTGTTTAAGAATCTTTTACCCTGTTGATCTGTAAAATATACTCCTCTTTTCATCCGAAGATGATTTTAGTGCCAGTAATTACAAAGCATAAAGTCATTTCTCTTGTGAATTACATTGTGTTTTGCTTCACTAAAATTCTTTTAGCCAAATTTACTAAGAAAATGTTCTCCAAGAAAATAAAACAATTCAACCATTCAACCATTGGCAAACTTATAAGTGGGTAATATTTGCATTTGGTTTTTCACTGGGCCTCTAACAATCACAGAAATTAAAATTTATAGACATTACATGATTCGTTTATGATTACATGATTAAGTAAGCTATACTGTAGCTTACTGAATACAGAGAAAAACTCTATTCATGATAAAGTAATTCAATGTCTTCTACCCTTTATAATTTTTAAATGTTGGATTCTAATTCACAAAAGTAAATCTATGAAAATTTATGTATATATACCTACATGTACATATATTTGGTTTTTATACTGAAAATTATTTCAGCATTATTTATTGGAACAGTAAATAGAAATTCTATTTTTAGAATTAGAAATAGAAATAAAAATCATGAAATCTCTAGCCAAAACCATTTGCTCATTAATTTTAAGGAAAAATATTTGATACCAAAAAAATATAAATGTCACCTATAAAATACTATCTACTTAAAATTATATATATATATTTCTGCTTCCAATTTTCATGATAATGTCAGGATAGATACATGTATCAAGACTCCAAAGCATACCAAAAATTGTTCTGGAAGAGCTCTGGAATATTTTATTTATTTATTTATTTATTTATTTATTTATTTATTTATTTTGTAGTGACAGAGTTTCACTCTATCGCCCTCAGTAGAATGCTGTGGCGTCACACAGCTCACAGCAACCTCCAACTTCTGGGCTTAGGCAATTCTCCTGCCTCAGCCTTCGAAGTAGCTGGGACTACAGGCGCCCGTCACAATACCCGGCTATTTTTTTGGTTCGCAGTTCGGCTGGGCCGGGTTTGAACCCACCACCCTCATATATGGGGCTGGCGCCCTACTCACTGAGCCACAGGAGCCGCCCTGGGATATTTTAATATATCATACTTTTCACTTTCTATGTATAAATATGAATTTTTGTTTTGCCAATAACTGTTATAACATTCAACCTGGCTAATAAAACTCTCTAGAACCATACCTTGCTATAATTTCCTCACTGGTAAGTCAATTAAAGACATATAATTTTGATAAGCTTCTTTTTATCCCCATACTATTACACAGCATAGAATTCAAATCGCTTCTATAAATGTTATAGAAGCATCACTGGAGATATGGTTGCTTCTGGTATGTTTTTAACTCCCAAATTATTTTTTCTTTTGGCAAGACTAAAAGGTAAAACATTTCTAATTTAAATAAATCTCTTTTAATGTAAATTATTATTTTATGGAGAATTCTAATTGTGAAGATACAGTGAAAACAGCACTAATGATAAATGTTTCCATTCCAATAAAAATCTAAATATAAAAAATGCTGGTGATTGTACAGCCAAATATTCCTCAAGTAACAAAAGCTGATTTTGATGAACACGTACAAAGAAACATTTTTAAACAAATTTGAGTTTAATTTAATCATTTCCTTTCAGATGTGTCTTTGCTTTTGGCTGGCAGCATCTCCCCATGAGAAATTATTTTTGTCTTTTAACAACTAACAGATTTTACACAGCTTGGGAAATATCGTCCCCTACTGTTCAATTCTGATAAACTGGTTATGAGAAAACTGTTTCAGCCTATTAAATTGTGGCTAGACCTGAAACTTTGATGTCAAGCCTGGATTGCAAAGAATAGAGTAGTTTTAATCATGTAGTCATTAAACTATTTTTAATTACTTCAGTCAAATAATTCTCCATTTGAGTTATTTTGTGACATTCTTGGATAATTGCAACTATAAAACTAAGAAATAGTATGTTATGTTACCTATGCTCAGTGTGAAAGAATACTGTATTTATTTAGCAATGAAAACGTTAGTCCATTTAAAAATGCAAGTAACTTTTATACTCCTATCCATGACTACTTTAGAAAACCATGTACCTATAAAACTAGATTTATATCAACAAAGCCTGATACTCACAGATTGTTTTGTCATGTATTAAAAAAAATTTTTTATTTAAAATTTGGAAGACATAATGTGCCTTCCTAGGTGACTGCAATTTAATGTATTTTTTTAAAGGAGATAATTTTTGTTAAATATGCACATATGTGGGTTTTTCTTATTTATATAAGTATTACAAATGTATTATAAATATATACATGCATATATTTATATATACATATATATGTATTATTTATATAAGTATTACAAAAGTATTATAAATGTTTTACTTTATCTAAAACTTGATATCTTAATTATTATCAAAACTATGAGGAAATACGACTGTAAATAACAGTGACAAAAACCCAAGATCCAAAATTCAAAGCCTATCAGTTTATAAAGTTGTTTATTAGCTTGTCTTGTTTTTATTTTTGTTGTTCTTGTTGTTGTTAAGACAGATCTCTCTCTTATCTGGGTTAGAGTGCAGTGGCATCATCTTAGTCCACTCCAGTCTCAAACTCCTGGGCTCAAGTGATCATCCTGCCTCTGCATCCCAAGTGCTAGGGACTACAGACAGACACCACTATGCCTGGCTAATTTTTTTTATTGTTTTTCTTTTGGTAGGGATAGGGTCTCACTATATTGCTTAAGCTTGTCTCAAACACCTGGCCTCAAGCCCTTGGCTTCCCCAAATGCTTAGGATTATAAGCATTTATAAGGATTATAACTCCTTTGTTTATTAACTGATTATTCCTGAGTTTCATAAAGTCTTTTGTCCCCACAAGTAGAATATTAAGGATTCAACTGAGAACAATTTTAAAAAATCTACACTAACATCGTTGTTGTATGGGAAAAGGAACAAATACAAAGCAAGTTCTATAAGGACAGAGATAATGGTTAAATGGGTAGGATAATTCATAGACACACCAGCATCACCTTCACAGTCTACTTATGTATCTCATTTTCCTGTTGTTGTAAATTCCACAAAGGTCAATGCAGATGTGCCTGGGGAAACTGTCATTACGGATACAGAGCCGGAGTCCAGAGCAGCACTGGGGGATGTGATGAGCCCTTGAAGAATAATCTTTCAGACAGCACCCCTGCTCCCCATGACACCTCTCAGTTTAGGGTTAAATCATCATTTATTTTTGCTCGATATAATATCAACATATTGAAAAAATGTTTCCTCACAGTTTTAGGGCATATATTATAGTGCTTTAGAACTTGGCTTTAAAAAAACACATAAAGGAAGTCCATGGAAGCAGTCTAATAAATAGAGACACTGAAATAGCCAGTGGTTCATTCATAGGGAACTGGTTAAATAAACCTGGAACTCACATGAAGTGAATCACATGGGCAATTCCTAGAGTAAGATGCTGGTGCTGCATGAATTATTTGTTCATTAAATAAGAAAATAAATTATTATTAAATAAGAAAATAAATTTAAAAATATAGTTAGAATAATTTTAAATTCATTATATTTATATTTGCAAATATATGTTTCTATACACACATAGAAAATGCTATATAAAGTCCTCTTTTTTTCCTTTAGCATCTTGCTATCTGCTTATCCTATCAAGACAAAGTATAAGAAAAAATGATCAACTCAAGAACCAGAGAAAGCTCTAATAAAAAAATCAAAATTGAGGGTGGCACCTGTGACTCAAAGGAGTATGGTGCCGGCTCCATATACCTATTGGAGGTGGCGGGTTCAAACCTGGCCCCAACCAAAAACTGCAAGAAAAAAAATCAAAATTTAACAAAGAATCCCATTAGAATTTAAACTACCCAAGAAAGCCTTAATTTTAAGGTATGATTTTAGGTTTATGTGTTTACACTTTTTATAGTTATACAGTTCATACCCATATTATGTTTATATTATGAAATGATTACCACATCAGGTTAATTAACATATATATCACCTCATGTAGTTACCTTGTGTGTTAAGAATAATTGTAATCTGTCTTAGTAAATCTCAAGTGTAGAACACATTATTAACTATAATCACCATATTATAGATTATATATCCAAACTTATCCTTCCTATAACTGAAAGTTTGTATCCTTCGACCAACAAAACCCTATTCCCAAATTCCTGTTGGATTTTAGCCAACCTCCAAAAGGTAAGAAAAATTTAGAGCAGTATTCTTAGAAAGCATCTTACCCTACCAAAAAGGGTTAACAATACATTTTTCAGCACAAACTCTTCTCTTTCACAAAGAAACAATTTATTCCTAAAATGAGTCAAGTCAGTGAGATGAGTGTATACAATGGAGAGTTTTGAGGCTTAGGCTGCCAGTTTGTTATTTAAAGAAAGCTAAGTTCCAATAAATTATTGTCAAGTTCAAAAAGGACTATATTTATTCCTTTGTGACCCTTAGTCAAACTGTGTATAATGCTGCTTCCTATACAAGAACCACCTGTACAGATAAGCCTTGATATATGTTCATGATCTTTTGGCAAAATATAATTCAACTCAATTTTCAAAGCCCTCTTACATTTTCTTCATCTTATAGGTAGGGACTATATTTGTAATACTGTTTAAGTTAAAGGCCTACGTGAGATTTTAATAAGAGACATATTTTACCTTTGTAAAAGGTACATGTTCTACACTGCATACATTTTAGTACATGTAATTATTCTTCTCATAAAAAAATAAAGGAGGAAAACATATAATAACACTAACTCAATTGTTATTATCAACTTTACTATAAAGTCATGCATTAAAAGATTCATTATTTCACAGGTATCATGTTTTTGTGTATGTTGTAATATGTCAGCTAATCTGGTCCATTTGGTTCCGTTGGGAAGAAGAGGATACCAGTATGAAATGTGAATTGATCATCTTAATAGCCGGTTTGTGGTAAAGAAATAGTTTGCTCTACAGTCACAGACATTGGTTCAAATAAAGCATTTTATCTAAGTAGGCCATTTATTAAATGTGACCCCGGGAGAATATTGATAATTTATCAAGACTTATCATCACTATTACCAAGAACAGAAATCCTGTTGCACCCTTCTCTGCATAGTCCTTCACAATATGGAGCCTTCCAACGTCTTCAACCTCGTCTTCAAATGCCATCAAGAAATCTCTTGAGGCCTTCAGTTATACCTGATGCTTCCTCTACCCAAGATATCCATCATTTCCAATCTGTTTGCTCAGCTGCTTTCTTCTCTTCCTTGAGATAGTAGATGTGCCTTCTGCAAGGCTGACCCACGCCATGTAAACTCTTGCCACCATCAGTGCTCCTCAGATCCTTTATCATCACAACACCCTGTTTGCTTTGTATCACCCTCCAAATCTTTCATTTGTCCACTTATTATAATATTTCTTTATTTATCATCTGTCTCCTCCATTTGAAAATGAACTTTCCATTGCATCTCTAGACTCTACCATGACATCTGGCAAGCAGTAACTACTTAATAAATGAAAGAAAAAATTGCACCTGTTATTTAAGATGGAGGACCATATAAAGCATACATAGGGGACCTACACTGAGTAATTCGCTTGAGTAGTATTTGTAACTAAAGAAAGTAAGTGTGGAGGAAAAAGTAAAGGCTTTCAACCAGTTGAACAGACATTGGCAGTGATACTACGGACATGCCAACCAGGGTAATGTTATAGAGACTTGGGTGGATCCAGAAGTATTAATGAGACAGGAATGAAAAGAGAGCTCGAATGACCTATCATTAAAAATCTCTGCGGACTTCCCGAATAAATGAGTTGGCATCCCACAGTCAAATTGGGATTGTATGGCAGAGGCATAAAATATGACTGCGGATTTAAAGTAAGAGTCATATCTAAATAAAAAAATTATCTATTTAGGTAAAATATCATTTTAATTAATATTTATATTAGACTAATAACAGAAAAGAAATCCACAGGATTAGTTTTCAGAGACTAAAGGTTATTGGTTTCTAAGTGGGAAGTTATTATTATATACAACAATATAAGCCACTTTGAAATTGCAGTCAAATTCTGACTTTATAAATATGAATTGTTACTTACCTAGAGCTCTAGAAAATGGGTATGAACTCACGTGAATGACAGGCTTCATAAAATCAAATAAGACCACAATATAGAAGGAAAGAGAAAAGGTAATAAAACAAAAGACAAATCAAGCCATCAAGATGTTTTTAGCATTGGCACCCAGCTTAAGTTAATCACACAATTGTAGACACACAGCTCAACTGCAAAGTTTGGCCAAGTTTTTAATATCTCAAACTGATTCCTACAATGTAGAAGATTTTTACACTGTTTTCCTTTAAAACGGGGTGCTTCACACACCTTAGGAGGGGAGAATATTTATTTTCTTCTATGAAACTACCAGGAAAAATGATTGTAAACAGATTCAAAATTTCAAAATACAGTTTCCAATATTATATCTTCACTTCATAAAGTGATTGTACGCTGTGATAAAAATGTAGGCCCTTGCTTTTGATTCCTCTACTTTGAAAATAGTTACACAAAGTTCTGCCAAATCTAGAACACATAAAAGCATGTTATCAGTATAACTTGCCTTTTTAATATGTTAAATTTTATATTTCTTCTGTTTATTGCCTTACTCTTTTCTTGATTCCAATAAAGTTCCACACAGAGAAACGCATCTTCTATAACTTTTAAAAAATCCATATCTAGCCTTCATATAGGCTTCATATAGATTTTTTAAATGAAAGCTATTATCCAATTATAGCAAGGGAGGGGAGGGGAGGGAAGAGGATGGGTGGAGGGAGGGTGATTGGTGGGACCACATCTACGGTGCATCTTAGCAGGTTACAGGTGAAACTTACTAAATGTAGAATATAAATGTCTTAACACAACAACTAAGAAAATGCCATTAAGGCTATGTTAACCAGTTTGATGAAACTATTTCAGATTGTATATGAAACCAGCACATTGTACACCATGATTGCATTAATGTACACAGCTATGATTTAATAAAAAAAAAAAATAAGAAAAAAAATCCATATCTAAAGTTCCTACTGGCATTTTCTTCTAGATTATCTGAGAATGATTGAAGTTCTACTAAATAAGAAATTTTTTCAAATAATCAGAAAATTGATCTGTTACTCTTATCTTTTTTTCATATCTGTGTGACATCAATAGAAGGAGATAAAACAAAATTCATTTACTTAACCGAGAAAATGGAAGCAAGTCATTGATTTGGATTTGACCATTCTGTGCCTCAGTTTTCTCATCTGTAAAATAGAATAATACTACCCAGTTCATAAGGTTGTTATGAGAGTTAATTTATTTAATATTTGTAAAGGAAGTAGAATAGATCCTGACACACAGTAAGCACTCTTTAAAAACTATCTATTACATATTTATTTAGACTTACCTTAAAGAATGTTGAAAATGATCTAGCTTCTCTTTACATAATTTCTAAAGGGTGGATTTGTTTTGGGCTAGGTTGAAATAAAGTAAGATGCACAGAAACTTGCTCAGGTCAACAAACAGTAGATTTCAGTCTATAGTTAGAATGTAAACTAGGAGTGTGTGTGTTTTCTTGTTCTCTCTAAATGTGATCTAAGATTTTCTTTGTCATTTAGCATACCATTGAACATCAAATAGATTACCTTTTGACCCAGTGAATATGCTGAACATCTTTCTTTGCTTTGTGAAAGACTTCTCCAAATGCATGCCACTATAGCCTTCTTCAGCCTGTGAACTGACTGAGGCCGTAAAGCTGTCCATTTATATTGATATTTCTTTCTCTCAGACATGTGTCAGTGGAAGAATTTTTCAATAATTCCCTCAAGTACTCATAATGACCCTACCTTAGGCACTAAAAGAACTTCCCACAGGACTTTGTATATTGCCTACAAAGCAACTTTATGTTCTTAGTTGTCTTTTAATTGAAATTACCTTATATTTCCCACATTGTGCTTTGACCTATGAAGATGTATTTCTTGTCTAGTGAACTATCTAGATTTACACTTTAATCCAGTCTAATGGAATCTCCAAAAATCATAGAAGATAAAGGCCCAAATAGAAATTTTTTTCCCCACAATGCATCCCCATTTTGATACTCAGTTTCTTAAAAAGTCCCTTCACTTGACTTTAGACTGAAGAAGAATTTAATTAAATTGGGAATTTTTTTATGTCCATCAGATAGCTAAAGAAATGAATTCTTTCCAATTAAAACTCTCATATTAGTGCCAGCTACACAACAGTATATATATTAGCTAACAATTACTGATTTTTTTTCTATTACATGCTAAGTGTTTTATATGTAGAAACTTACATAATCCACATAACAACCCTACAAGGTGCTTCACTGTTTTAGATACAAGGAAATAAAGCAAAAAACAATTAAGTAACTTGCCAATAATCACTCCTTCCCCCCCAAAAAATGTAGTTAGAAAGCCAGAATTTGAATCCAAAGTCCAGACTATAATTGATATCACTATTATAACATTATACTACACATAATAATTGTAGGCAAAAGGAGACTTCTCACATGGGGATATAATTCATTGCCTGTTCCTCAGCAGTGAAATTTGAGATAAGATTACAATGCCAAAGTCATGGTTAATGTCCCTAGAGTATACTATCTTTGTGTGTTTACTAATATTGTTTTGAGATGTGCATTGTGTTGATGGGAAATTACAGAAACTAAAAGTGAGAAAAAATAATAATTTTCTCATTCAAACATGAAATTATTAGGAAGCAAAAAAAAAAAAAACCCTCAAAAATAGTCCCATCCTCCCCCCTACATTGATTCATGCTGTCATGGCTATAAGTGGTATACCATATATCATCACACTAAATCAAGGGCACCAACTGAGCCAAATTTTTTAAGATCAAAATGTAGATGTTGACCAAATCTCATCCGTAGACATCCATTTTCCATGTTGCGCTTAAAGTTTCCTCCAGTCTAGAGTGATGTGTTTATTAATTCCTGGAGAGCACTCTAGTTAGCTACACTATACTCTCAACATTCTTGTATATTAGTCTTTTTAATTCCTGAGATCTGGAATTGAGAGATTTGAAATATTGGTACATTCAATGTAAATCTTGATATGAATGGCACATTACACTGTAGCCCCGACTTCACTGCTTTTCTAACATACAAAATAAGAAAATACGGAAAAAACACAAGTCCGGCTCTTGTGCATTTATTACACTCCCATGAATATATGGAATAAGGTCCTTTGCATTTACCCTGGGGACATATTCCATCCAATCTCCATAATAGGAATGCAGGACAGAATTTTTACCACAGTGTAATGGGTACCGTACTGCAGTGTCAAGACTGAAAATTCAGAATGCAATCACAAGTACACATTCAGCAATGGGGCAGGTGCCTGCTTGACAGTGTTCTTTTTGATCCAGCCAAGCAACAGGACCACTTGTGAAACTTCACATGAACTAAAATGTGGGATACTCCACTCCAGAAGAGTGAGACTTACTGAAAGTAAGACTGGAAAAACTATTAAAAGCTTTGCAAGAGATGAGGATATAGGTACTCAGTTGAAATCTCACACTCTCAATGTTAGAACATGAACTCTAGACAGAAACCTGAGTGCTTCAGATTTGGTGCATCTTTATAGGTGTAGGGTCCACTAGCTCATAGCACTCAGGAAGCGGTTTGTTTTATCAGCGGTCTGCTTCCTTCAGTTTGGATCCGTGATGCCACATGCAAAGGGGTTGCTAGGTTAGATTGTCATGGTCCAAACAGTTAGACTTTCCATAACAAGTTTTACCTAACCACCTCCATCACTTTTACCTAACCATCCTATCACTTTTAAGAAGAACTTTCTTCTCCAGGATTTGAAATTGAGAAAAGGAAATAACCTTTAATGAATCTTCAAACTTAGAAATAGGTGAAAAGGTATTTAGTATGTTTGAAATAACTCTCAATAATCCTATGCTTTAATATATCCTGCTTCAATCCCAAAACTTATACTCAGTTTCTCATTGACTCATATTTTACCTATATTTTTAAAAATCTTGTTTCCTGGACAATAGCCAATGAGAGGAAATAATTTATGGGATGGGAAAAAAGGTTGTTTAGTGTTAAGGAGACTAAGAGAAGATGTGTAGTGTATTTTTGATACTGCTTCAATTGCCTGGGGGGGAGTCCTCATAAAAAATTCACCTAGGCCAATTCCTGATTATTGCCTGCATCTGCCTGAGGGCAGCCAAACATCTTCATGCTAGCTATGAGCTTGTCCTGCTTCCAGCGCCTCCCTCAAGACCTGGTGGCTGCTTCTATAAGCCTGGTGCACGGTCTCCTACACTCTATGGTGTTTTAATTTCCTCACCAACTAATACTAACTGGAAGACTCATAGTCTTCAGTTTCTGCTGCCTATGCTGTTAAGAGTTTTCTAAGTCTTTTCTGGAAAAACTCACTTTTGGAGTGTGACTCTCATTTGTGTATACATTGTTTTGAGGACAAGCAGTTCTTAAGTTTCAGCATCCATTTTTATCCTCTTTATATCTTTAAGAAATTCCCCATCGTTTTTCTTCAAGCCTTCCTGGATTTTCTGCATTGCTGTATTCATGTATTTATTTATATGCTGTCCTTTCAAAAGGATTTGTGGTGGGGAGAAAAGGAAATGTGTATGCTTAGTCAACCATCTTCAACCAGAAGCTGGAATTTTCAAATTCTTAAATGATATACTATGTAATTCAATGAACTTTTCTCTTTTAATAAAATTCCCATAACCCATAAATCAGAAAGCTTTCAGAAAAAAAGCAGTCCATAAAATGTAATTATGCACACCCATATGGAAACTTCTAATTAACTTCTCTTTAGGCACATGATCCTGGAGACACAATCTACAGCTTTCTTATCAATTAAATTGTATTTTCTTTTGATTCATTTTCTTCTCAGAAGGCACAGTTATCTGTGCCTTTCTTTTGGATATTTAATTCCTTGATAAGTATATGATGTAAAGCTTTCCCTTTTTACTTCAAAATTTTTACTGTACTTTCAATTTTTTTTTCATATATGACTCTTCTGCCAAAGACCATTGATGTTTTAGGGGAACCATAATACATTTAGGATGGTAATAATCTGTTTATTCTGTCATTTACATTTAAAAGAAAATACAGGGTGTCACCTGTGGCTCAAAGGAGTAGGGCACTGGCCCCATATGCCAGAGGTGTCAGGTTCAAACCCAGCCCCGGCTAAAAACTGCAAAAGAAAAAAAAAGAAAATAGTGTTTTGCTGAGCATATGAGGTTAGAGAATTAAGTTTGTGAACTCATCCTAGAAAAAGGGCTACATGCCTTACTGCTGAACATCACTGTGGTCACCTGATGGCAAACGTGTACTTTGAAGGTGACTGTAGTGATATTCAGCAATGAAGTATGTAGCACTTCTTCTAGAACAAGTCAGCAAACTTAATTGTCCGATCTCGTATATTTATGAATTAATCTAATAGGAAATTTGCTAAATCCACACAAAGTCAAATACATATTTTTAGGTAGTATGAATACATTAGTGACCAAGACAGATAGCAGTTACCTGTTGTAATGAAGTTTATATTCTAATGGGAGATAGACAGCAAACAAGATAAATAGATAAAGATATATGGGCTAGGAGTCTTGAGAGAAGTAGAACCGACAGGACACACACACACACACACACACACACACACGATTTATTATAAGGAATTGTCTTACGTGCTTATGGAGACGGAAAGACCTGAGATTTGCAGTGCGAGTTGGCACGTCAGAGACCCAGGAGAGCCAATAGTTTAGTTCCAGTCCAAGTCCAGCAGATCAGAACCTAGGGGTAAATGACATTGATTTATCCTTTTTTTGGTCCCTTACTCCAAATTTCTCCATTAGATAAATCACTTTGTCCCTGAAGGAAACCCAACAAAAGGACTAGGTAAAGGTGAAATTGTTTTATATTTTTTTCCTCTTAGAGTATTGTGTCAGTCTTGGGGAGTGGAGGTTACTCCAACATTTTTTAGGGAGTTTCCTCTTTCAGACATCATTATATCAGGCTATCCTTACTTAGATTCCGTCATGTTTAGTTTCCTCCTGCTTGCTTTAATCTCTGTCTTTTTCATCTGCATTTATAATGACTTTCTTTATCTTTTTTCCATGTCAGTAATTCAGTCTGTAGCCATGTATAATATATTACCTGTTTTTTTCCTCTAAATTCATACATTCATCCATATATCTCTCATAACATATTATCTAGGTCCTCAAATTGTTTCATTAAACCTAAAGTCCTCTCATGGTATTCTTTAAAAAAAAATTTATGTTTGAGCTTTTTTTTTTTTTGAGACAGAGTCTCACTGTGTTGCTCTTGGTAGAGTGCCATGGCATCACAGCTCCCAGCAACCTCAAATTCTTGAGCTCAAGAGATTCTCTTGCCTCAGCCTCCCAAGAAGCTGGGACTACAGTTGCCCTCCACAATGTCTGGCTATTGTTTTGTTGTTGTAGTTGTCATTTTTGTTTGGCAGGCCCAGGCCAGGTCCGAACCGCCAGCCCCAGTGTATGTGGCCAGTGCCCTAACCACTGAGCAATGGGTGCTGAGCAGTTCGAACACTGTGGTTAACTAATATTCTAAGGAATTTGAAGCACTTGTAGGGAATTTTTTTTCCTTGGAGTACATACTTTTTCTTGTTTTTTACATATTAGCGTCCCCCTCCTTTCTCCTTCCTTCTTACTTGCTTCCTCCCTTCCTCTCTGTAGCTTGCATGCTTGCCCTCTCTTTTTTCTTTTTCTTGATAGAGCAGGGAAGAATTCTTGCCTCCATTTCCACTGTACCTTTGATATGTTTCTTCTTCTTCTGTTCCTTAGCCGGGATGCTGAATATTCTATGGCTCGTCTACTTTTCCATAGCGCCAAAGGACAGTGGTGGCCGGGAGGGACAGCTCACCTCTGCCTGCCTCAAAGCCAACCACATAGAATCTCTCTTACCCTGGTCCCTTGTCACTTCTCCTTCTCTGACTGCCTTCTTCTGTTTCTTTCTATCACTTTTAAGAACTTTTGTGATGACATTTGGTTCACCTAGCTAATCCAGGAAATCTCCCTATTTTAAAGGCCAGCTGAATAGTAACCATAATTCCACATGCAGTCTCAATTCCCTTTGCCAAATAATCAAACATATGGACAGGTTCTAAGGAATTGAACATGGTCATCTTTAGCAGGGGCCATTATTCTTCCTAACACAGATCCCTTCAAATCTGTCAAATTCTTGTTTTTTATTATTGGATGACATGAAACTCCCTTCCTTCCTTCCTTCCTTCCTTCCTTCCTTCCTTCCTTCCTTCCTTCCTTCCTTCCTTCCTTCCTTCCCTCCCTCCCTCCCTCCCTCCCTCCCTCCTTCCTTCCTTCCTTCTTCCCTCCCTCCCTCAGTTCTTTCCTTCCTTCCTTCCCATCCTCCTTCCCTCCCTCCCTCTCTCTTCTTTTAGGCAGCTATCTGTCTGGAGGAGTTGAGCTTTTGCTGTGACCTCCCAGCCCCATCTCTGCTGCACCTCATGTACTCCATGCTTATCTGCCTAGCTTCCTCCTGACCTAACATTTTCTGGTATACCTTCTCCATGGACTATTATGAATTGCACTTTTGAATTAAAGGCACATCTTATCCTTTGTCCCTGGGCAAGTCAACGTATTAACTTCCTAATGTTGAGAGTTATGTGGTTAAAATGAAGAGAGTTAATCATAGTGAGAGGTTGTGTTAAGCCTTTCTATGGTTTCCAGCAGTGGGAAGGGAGAGACATTGCCCTTTTGCTTGGTGTTATGCAACAAGAGCCACTGTGCTTACAATTTCAATGCCGGCCCATTCATTGCTTTATTTTCCATTTAATTTTACTGCAGTCAGAACAATGTTAGAGATGGAGAAGAAGGAAGAAATTGTAGAGCCAGGGAGTATGAAAAGCTGTGCTCATCATCACTTTAAATTCTACAAACTTTGCAAAGTACTTAGAACAAAGAAAGCTATTTCTGTTTGCATTTAGAGAAAAAATTTTCTTTTAAGAGAAATGCCAGTCAAATAAGCTATTAACCATGTGAAAATGCTAAGAAACTTTTAGCTTATGCGCATTAAAGAATTAGGTAAAAATTCCACAAAGGATTACAAAAACCTACTGAGTTCATAGCTAAAGGAGTTACAGTGATATGGGAATATTTTGTTATACAATTTTATTTAATTCTAGTAGAAATGTTGGACTTACTAAAAATGAGAAAGATGGCCCAAGAGTACACTGATGATACCAATTTGTTAAAATGACAAAATGAACTGTTTGGTTCTGTTCTACTTTAATGACAGATAATATTCATTTTCCTTTGCTTTTTAATTCAACATTCTACTTTAATATCAAACAATATTTATTCTTGTAAGTTAAATTTGTAAACTTTAAATTTCTTGAGGACAAAACTTAAATGCTTTGAAATGTTTAATTGTTGCACTATGATAAACCAACTTCAGAGTTCTCAAATATAAAAAAACCCTGATGAGAAATAATAAATGAACAAAAATGATAAAATAATATGTGTAATTCATGGTTTTTTGAAAAGTTTCCATTTTTCAAATGTTCCATCCTATTTGTTGGAACAATGTACAGACCATTACAAGTACTAGTTGAGAAAAGCAAACTGGTTTTGTTTCATTGGTAACTCTAGGTTGAATTATCTACATCTAACATTCCAAGGCCAGATTTCATGGTCATCAGGTAGAAAGATATAGACTTTAATGAACGTTCAGTTCATTTTGCCAGGAAACAGCAATTCAGAAAAGAGTCAACTTAAACCTTTAATATAAAAATAAATGTTGAAACATGACCTGTCAGAGAGCTATCCACTTACCCTTGTCCTTCCAATATACACATTCTTTTTGGTGATGGGGTGGTGGTGGTGGTGTTAGAAGTTAGTGAAAATTTGTAATCCTGAGATTTGGAGAATAGAGGATGGTTGAAACAATCGGTATTAATTTTGGTTTTGTTTCCTAAAGATCAAAACTGAGCTACCGATTCATGACAAGCTTTCTTAGGCATTTGGGTGAACCTATTTTTGCTTGGCTGGATCAGTGTAGTGGATGGAATTGCATGGTGGTGGGCAACACAATACAGCTTGAGAACACCTGTATAAGTCACTTCAGCAATTTTTAGTACTCTTGAAGATCCGAACCAGCCATTTGTAAAGTAATTTATTTTTAACATTGATAACAAATTTAAGTAGTAAATATTTACTTATCTAACAGATCTAATATGTTTCTTTACAAGTGTAATATATCGGAAAGAGAAAGACTTTTATTTAGAGCCTTCTCTACAGAATTTGAAACATGCTTAAAAGGGGAGTCCAGGTGATCCATTCAGTGGCTGGCAGAGTAGCCAGTGAAAGCATCACCTGGATCCAACTAATAGATACCAAAACATCTGGGAGCAGAGGACAGATAAGATGATGTGAAATACACGAAAATCTGAACAGAAAAGGCAGTCTATTATTTCTTAAAATATTGACAAGCTCTATTTAAAAAGCTGATATTAAAGAAAGAACAAGAGGAGGGGGATTTTTTTTTTTTTGGCTATGTTTCAGTAATGAGAAGAATCTAAATCACTTTCCTGTAATGTTTCAAGATTCATTGTCACATATTTGACTTTAAAAAGAAACCGGCATGTATTCTATGGCAAGGAATTGAAGGGTTGGTTGGGACTTTGAGACACACTTCAGAGAACAACCGTGGGTGGGGAGTTTTTGAAATGAAGTATCCAACTTGCAACGTATTCAGAAAATTTTTTATCAAGACAGTCCCTTAATTTTAGTAACACATGGGATTTTACACTTTCTCTGAGCAATTCAAGTTTCTTTCTCAGAATCTTTGAACTGTTTAGTCTGAATTGTATCATGTCATAAACTGAAAAATTAATGAGTTCAAATATAAAATGATTCTTAAAAATACAGTAGAAAAATTATTATAAAATGGAAATTTTTAGTAAGATTTGAAAATTCTTGTTCAATGCAGTATTAAACACCAAGACTTCCTGGATAGGCAAAATAGACCCCATTGTAGACTGTTTCACTCTTCACTCTATGGTTGGGAGTATTTTTTAAAGCCCGCATGTAGCAGAAGATAGATAATCAGAGATTAAATTATAAAATTAATCGATCAGAATGCTTTTCGTCATACATTTAAAAATTCAAGTATTGCAAATTTTATTCATTTTAGTAGGCATTTAGGGAAAAACTAGGGCAAACGAGTAATCATTAGTTAAAAAATAATCGTTTGCTATTAATACAAAAATGAAAGAATTTAATGAATTTCTTTTTCTGGGAAACTGAATATAGCTCCTCGCATTAAATGTAGTATTATGTATTAATTCTCTTCTAATTAGCATTTTAAAATGTACTTAGCGCAAACCACCTTTGATAGATAAAAACCTATGTTAGTTTATAAAACTTAGAGTTTAACTGAGATAATTGGACATTTGGGATAATTTTGTTTCTGTTTACCACTTTCTTCCCAAAATTCCACTGAAAGGAAGATGCTTTTGTGAGTAATAGGTAAGTATATTTTCATCTTAAATATTAACTTTATAAAAGTTTATTTGAATTTTACTCATCAGTGGAGTTTTGAAAGCACCTGATCTTTATAATCTTTGGGCATGAGTCAACATGGAATTTTGACAAATAAATCCTGTTAAATGAATTGCCTTTTAAAAAAACTGAAATAATCATGATCATAAACATACCCCCAACTTCAAAAAATTAAAAAAAACTGTCTAGACAGTGTTGCTTATATAGTTACTGTTTGATTTTTATAATTCGTGGAATATAGTAATAACACCTACTATTTCCTGGGCAACTATTTTATGTCAAACACGTTTTCAAGAACTTTCCATGGTTTCTCATTTAATTTTTAAAAAAGTAATTGTGCAATTATGCTCATATTCCAAACAGAGAAAATGAAGTTTCTGAGAGGTTAATTGGTTTGTCCCATGTATATTTTAAGTGGCAGAGGCAGAATTAGAACATCTGTCTTTTTCTGAGGCCTGTGTTCTTTGCCTCAATCCCTGCTGCTTAGACCACGGCCAAGACTACTCTGTCTATAAGATGACCAGCTGTTTCAGTTTTCCCTGGAGGGGCTCCAGGAATATGGGACTTTCAAACCCAGGTGAGTGGGTCACTTTATCTGTGGGTGTGATCTCCCAGCTACTAGATATATCGTCAGCAAGTCATGTGGCTCCTTCAGAAGACCCCTGCCTTGTGACACTCTCTACACAGGTGAAGACACCCCCCTAAGCAGTAAGAGAAAACTCAGAGAACTACCTCCTGAGCTGGTTGGCTTTCTACACAGGGAGAATTGAACCTGTCAATCTCAATTTTTTGCATGACTTTAGAACTCCTAGATAAAATGTTTGAAACTTTTTAAACATTTCAAGTGAGGGAAATATTTTGGTGGTGGAATATGTGCCTTGAGGTCACTATAATAGGTCAGATCACAGACATACTGCTAATTTCTACCCGTAGACCCTCTGAGCAAAGTTACTTAACTTCCCTTTACCTGATTTCCTCATCTATAAAACAGGGATAAATAATGGTTTTTACCACATAGATTTATTTGTCAGGATTAAATGAATTTGGTTGTGTAAAGCACTTACCATAACCCCTGGCACAAAGGAAGTGCTATATAAATGCGAGCTATACTACATGTTTACTTTTATTGATCTTACATGATACTATGCAGTTCTTTGAACTGGGGGCATTCAATGTTGCAGTTGGTGATTTGGCCTTAGTTGGGAAGTATTTGGTATCTAGCATATTTTCTGAAGGTTTTGCAGCTACTTTTTTAAGAAATAGGAGTTTATTAGTGTTCTATTTTAAATGTGCCAATCACTCTTATGGTGGAACCCTGAATATAATGATTATTGTTGGGATTCAAAGAAGTAGTAATCCTAAATTTGAGGCTAGAATGTTCTTCCCTGTGTATTAACTGAGGATATATTTTTTTGTCATATTTACTGCTCACTTTTTTTCCCACTGTAAAGTACAAATGGCTCATCAATGTTGAAACTACTTTGTTAAAGAGAAAATGCTTCCTGATTATTTAAAATATAGGGGGTGCCAAGAAATTGTGTGTACACAATTTAAGAAAGGAAAAAGCTTTATGAAACTTATAGTACTGAAGTCACATTTGACTTCTGCAATTACAAGAGATACAAGATACAATATACATGATGGTAAATGTTATTGGTATGTATTGAGTATTATAATACAGTTTTTAATACAATTTTAATACAGTTTTTCCTTTCTTAAAATGTGTATACATTTTTTGGCACCCTCTGCATATGCTTACCATTTATGTGTACCACTTTAATCTAGTCAATGAGGCTCTTTAGAGCAGTATGAGATTGCAAGGCAATGAGTTTTGACAGTAGCCTGAAAAGATTTACCTAGTATTTCATGAAAATGCTTCCATTAAAATGTAAATTTCAAGTGAGGGAAACCACACCTATATAATTTAGCTGTCTAGAGAGTAGCACACTGTTTGGGAGAGATACATGCCTTTTAATTACCATATAATTTTTAAATATGTACAGGAGCTGTCTGCCATGTCTACTACCTTGTTCTGTGATTCAGACAATTTATTGACATAGCGAATCATTTTGCCCAAGGTTAATCAAGAAAAGGTGCAATTGGTTAAAGGAGGAATGGCAAGGTAGTATGTACAGTTTTTAGTAGCAACTGAAGTGTGTGGACCTAAGAACAATAAACAGATGTACAGATTTGGAGGAATATGTATGGATTCTTTCCTATTTACTTTATAACACAAAGATATTTAACTTAATGATGTTAGTAATTATTTATTAACTTTTAATAAGTACCAAGCATTATTCTAGGCAGACTGATAATGATTATTGTTGAAACTCGAAGATTGTGATCCTATTTATGAAGTATGACTGAAAATGTAAAATACTGACAAATTATTCAAAGGTATTTGTTTTGGCTGAGTGCTTATTTCATATGTTCTACTATTTGATCAACAATGCTGGAAAATGCCAAGGTAATTTGATGTGAAGATGTTATAATGGGAAGACCAACATATATTTACCTACAAATTATAGCATCACCTTTTCTAAGAGACTTCTAATCTTTTAAACTGATTTTTGAATATCTTCTTGGTCATTATATTACAAGTGACGCAATGATTTTTGAAAATGGACGATGTCTTTCTGTAGTGCTGACCTCAGAATATTTCAGATCAGTATTACTGGACTATCCTTCTTTGGCATCTAAGTGCCCTGAAGAAGTCTGGGAAGAGTATCACAAGTCAGAGTTGGTTGAATGACGAACATCCAACTTCCTTTCCTGGTTGTCTTATACTCCTCCCTCTGATACTGATATTTTGTGACTGGGTAGTGTTTTCGTTTTTGTTGCTGCCTGGAGAGCTGGTTATAATTATCACTAAATGGCTGAGTATCACTAAATGTGGGAGTAAATTGGAAGTTCGTAAATTGAAAGTAACTAGGTTGTCTACTGGCCATACCCTAAATGATCAATAGTATGTAACAATTGGTAATATACAAATTTGTATCTTTTCCCAGAAACTGGGGGAAGGTTTTCCTGTCCAACGAAGCCTATCTGGAACACAGATGTGATATTTGGGGAGTTAGGTATCCTTTTTGTGACCATGACAATGAAAATTTTGAAAGAAAATAATTATATATATGCATATATGTAATGCGTGTTTTTTTCCTTTCTCTGTTTAGAATTTTGGGGCTGTGCGAGTGCGAATTATACCAATTAACTACAGATGGTGTCACAGCTGTAAGGCCAGACAGTTGATAATTGCCTAAAGTTGGCAGTTGTCAGCAGCTCAAATTCTAAAGCCAAATATGATGGCATACAAGTTATTAATGTCAGAATGTTCTCAAACTCCCATTTTCCTCTACCTGAAAGGAGGATTCTGGTTTGTCTGATCCATGATGTTTCTTTCTGTATCCTTTGAGGGGTGCTGCCTTGACAGAAGATTCTTTTTGGCTTTTCTGATGTAGAATCAGATGTCAGGGATGATGGCAGGAAGGACAATAGTCTTGCAGGTGGATTAGTGGAAATGATTTTCCCTTATTTTCTTTGGGGCTGTTTATAAAAGTGATATGAGAACAGTGGTGGGATGTGAGGAAAGTGAATATGAGGTTCAAGAAAAGCAAGTGTGGGAGGGAGGAGCAAGATTGTGGTTGAGTAACAGCTTCCTTGCAACAGGGCATGGTGAATCTGGGGAGAGAAGACTCCAGGTATCTCTGGCTGGTGAGATCTGCCCAGAAACATCCCTTTGGGGACATAGGGAGTCAGACGGAGATTTCTGGACCCCATCAGGAAGACAAAAGCAGTGGAGAACTGGCAAGTATTTGTGTGTGTTCATTCAGTCTAATCCTGCCAGCAGGTGTAAGTATAGCAGCAGTGAGATTGCAAACTGGAAAGGCCTTACCTATGAGCTGTTTTGGTTTTTTTGGAATTGGCACTCAGTTGAACTACCTTGGGAGAACTTGGGCAAGAGTGCAGAGGACTTTAAGCGTTGTCTAGGGCCCAAGACTGAGGCACTGAGCCAGATGCAGCTAATAGTGTTTGGCTGTGGGCTGCACAGAGCCATTGAGGGAGAATTGCCCTGGCACTCTCTGCCCTCAGGGTCACAGAGCAAGGATTGGGTGGGAGTGAGTAATTTAGTGAGTGAGCAGCCTAAAGGTGGGGACTGAGACCCATTACAGCCTTAGCCCTGAGGGGTATAGAGTGAGACTGGTTTTGGCACACTGGGTAAGTGGATAGTCACTTCAGGAGCGATTCCAGTGATAAGCGCTTTTCTAGAAAAGCTTCTACTTAGCCAAGGTTAGCAGTTTAAGGTGCCTCATAAGCTGGCTGAGGAGAGATTTAGGCTCTCCACCCTGTGGGGTTTGAGAAATCAGCAGAGACCTCCAGTCTCCATCTTGTACAGCTGTACCAGCACTGTGATTAAAATTTCATACCCTAGAAGATCGCCTATTGCCCAGACAATATCCAGCAAGACATATATACTGGATTGTTTTGGTTTTGTTCTACATTTTTCTAGTTTAAATACAATTTCCCATTGTTGCCTTTTTCAACAATTATAACTTCATTTTTGCTAGTGTTTCTACCCATAGTATTTGGTTTTCCCCCCAATTTTATCCCATAAAGTTTTCTGTTTGCTTGTTTTGGTTTGATTTATAGCATTTTTCCCTTTCCTTTCTGCTTGGTGAAGGTGGGGTACTGTGTCTGAACAGGCTAGCAAGAAGCTGTTGACCTCAAGGGAACCACCCAACCCAGCACCCCCAGAGGTTGGGGGTTTTTAAGGTTGGGTCAAAGTACCCTACTGTTCACCTATATTGCTCCTATCTCCCTCTTTCTGTGCCTCTCTTCTTTTTGTTAATATTCCCTTTTACCCACCCCCTCTCCTTTCTCTTTTTTCTTTCTTTCTTTCTTTATTCCCTACTTGCTCTTCAGTCTTCTCATCCTTCTGGTCCTGTACCAAAAGGACTCATCGAAACCCAAGTCCAGAGGCATTGCAACTTAAAGAGCAAGAGAAAGTGAAAGGAAAATTAGGGCAAGGAAACAGATAAAAGAAATCACTCATGAGGAAGAATCAGCAGAAAACTGGCATCATGAAAATCCAGTCCAGAGCAACCCCCCCAAGGGACTGTGAGGTAGCTACTGCAGAGGATTCCACCTATAAAGAAATGTTAGAAATGACAGAAAGAGAATTTAGAATACAGATGATGAAAACAATGAAGGAAATGATGGAAACAATGAAGGAAACTGCTGATAAAGTGGAAAATAACCAAAAGGAAATCCAAGAACAGAATCAAAGAAGTGATGAATGGTGTGAAGAATATAGAAAGGATATAGCAGAGCTGAAGGAACTGAAGCAGTCAATTAGGGAACTTAAAGATTCAATAGAAAGTATCAACAACAGATTAGACCATGCAGAAGAAAGAAAGAATTTTGTAGATAGAGGACAAAGCTCATGAGATAACTCAGATAGTTATCAGAAAGCAGAACATTCACTGACAGAATTATGGGACTTTATGAAGCGTTCAAACGTATGAGTTATAGGTATCCCAGAAGGGGAAGAAAAATGCTCCAGGGGAATGGAAGCCATACTAGAGAATATTATAAATGAAAATTTCCCAAATATCACAAAAGATTCTGACACACTCCTTTCAGAGGGATATTGGACTCCAGGTCACCTCATCTCTAACTGAGCTTCTCCAAGACACATTGTGATGAACCTGTCCAAAGTCAAGACAAAAAAAAAAGATTCTTCAAGCTGCCAGGAGTAAGC
>CAUYRH010026063.1:0-50062 GCA_963574655.1 Perodicticus potto
ACCCATGAATGGATTAATAAATTGTGGTACATGTATACCATGGAATACTATGCAGCCTTAAAGAAAGATGGAGACTTTACCTCTTTCATGTTTACGTGGATGGAGCTGGAACATATTCTTCTTAGCAAAGTATCTCAAGAATGGAAGAAAAAGTATCCATTGTACTCAGTCCTACTATGAAGCTAATTTATAGCTTCCATATGAAGACTATAACCCAATT
Source organism: Perodicticus potto (assembly GCA_963574655.1). Taxonomy (NCBI): domain Eukaryota; kingdom Metazoa; phylum Chordata; class Mammalia; order Primates; family Lorisidae; genus Perodicticus; species Perodicticus potto. The sequence goes on from CAUYRH010026063.1 coordinate 221, forward strand.
ATAGCACAAGAATATGGGGAAAGTGGTGAGGGAGGGAGGGGAGGGGGGAGGATAGGTAGAGGGAGGGTAAATGGTGGGGCCACACTTACGGTGCATCTTAGACGGGTTCAGACAAAACTTACTAAATGGAGAATACAAATGTCTTCGTATAATAACTAAGAAAATGACATGATGGCTATGTCAAACAGTTTGATGAAAATGTTTCAGATTATATATGAAACCAGCACATTGTACCCCTTGATTGCACTAATGTACTCAGCTATGATTCAACCTTAAAAAAATAGTTTTAAATTTAACCAATGTTTATCAAACCACTTTTGTGTGTCAGGTCTTATGTTACGTGCTGAGGAAGTAGTTCCACAGACACCCAGGGTCCCAGCTGTCACAGAGTTAATGTTATATTCTGTTGTGAGACATAGTAAGTAACCAAACAAAGAAACAAGAAAAATAATCTCTGCAATTTTTAAGTATCTGCAAAAAAAAAAAAAAAAAATAACAGTTTAATTCAGAATGACTGATGTTCCATTGGGTTGCATAGTTAGGAAAGCTCTTTTTGACAAATGCAGTGTTGAAACTGAGGAATGAACGATGAACAAGGGCCGCCATGGGAGAAGAGCATTGTAGACAGAGGGAGCAGCCGGAGTCCAGGTTCTAAGGCAGGAGCAGGTGTGCTATGTTGGAGAAACAGACTAACGACCACTGTAGTGGCATAAAATAAACAAGAACTCTCTATCTATCTGCACACACACACATATGAGTCAGAGTGTTACACGTGAGATAAGAAAAGTAGTAAGGGCTGGATCAGCTATGACAGTTTATCTTATGGAAGTTTTGATTTTTCTATTACATATAATGGCAAAATTTGAGAGTATTAGTAAGCTAGGAATTAGCATGATACAATTCTCACTGACTGCAGTGTGGGAAAAAGATTGTGGGAAAGTGACAGTTAAATCAATAAAACCAGTTAGAAAACTATGGCAGGAATTAGGTGAAAGAGATGTTGGCTTGGGCCAGGATAGTGGCAGTGGCCATAGAAAAATATATATGTACATAATTTAGGATTTAGTATTTGTAGTAAAAAAGTAATATATAAATAGACTTGCTTCAAAATATTTCAACTATGTATTTTTTGAAAAAAAATCTACTTTCAAGCTGATTAGTGTATTGAACTGCTTTCCTCCGTTTATCAATCATTTTTATTCACTTTTACGAATTCCCTTTTAGAAACTTCTATTCCAGGAGAAACTGTGCACATAAATATTTCTTCTTTACTTCTTTTGACCCTTAATATACAGACATTAAGTTACTTTTACAGAGGATAATTTTTCTTCTTAATGCCTCATTTACATAATTTTTGACAACTTTTATTAGATCTCTCCAATTTTGAAAGAGCGCCTCTGGAGATTATTTGTAACACTTGCCTGCAAAGGCTTTATCATTTGCAATTTTTGGTTCATCAGTTGCTTTTTATGTTGCTGCGGCAGTAGTTCTCAATCGTTAGCATGCATCAGAATCATCCAAGAGAGCTTGTTACAACACGGATTGCTGGGTCTCATTCCCAGGATTCTGATTCAGTAGAGCTGGTTTGACCTATGGATTTGCATTGCTAACAAACTCAAAATTGATGGTGGTCTACAGACTACACTTATTTGTTTTAATATTAAATGGTTCACCAATTTAAGCGTCCTCCTTGCACAGGGGCCATGCTAATCTTCTCTGTATTGTTCCAATTTTGATATATGCCAGTGGTTCTCAACCTTCCTAGTGCTGCAACCCTTTAATACGGTTCCTCATGTTGTGGTGAGCCCGAACCATAAAATTATTTTCGTTGCTATCTCATGACTGTAATTTTGCTACTGTTATGAATTGTAATGTAAATATCTGATATGCAGGATGGGTTTTCTAATGGTCATAGGGGTCACGACCCACAGGTTGAGAACCGCTGGTATATGTGCTTCCAAAGTGACCACCACAGCCTACACTTTATGTTGCCCTGGTTTATTTAACCTTGCTTTGTTCTAATGACTTTTAATATTAATTTTCTTGCCAGTCTTATAGACTAAGGCATTTTTTTTGTTCATTTTTATGGCCATTTATAATGAAGCAGTAATCTCCCAACATGTCTTCTGCTTTTAACTGGGGGAAGTGGGAGGATGAATACACATTATAGCTTATTCACATGGGAAATTTCTTGTGAAATGGAAAATTAAGTACAAATGGTTCCTTGTTATTCTTAGCAATTTATGAGAAAGCAAGTGATGTCAGAACACAAAGGCAGAATCAAATAGACATAATCTCTCCTCCAACACTGCCCTATGAGCTTAACCCTAGCTCCTAGACACTTGTGGTCTCCCTGTGAAAGCATTATAGATTCCCTTGATTAGTGGATTGAATGTTGAGACTGTTGACACAATCCAAGGAAATCTGAAGAGTCTATTACCCTCACAAGCAATTTCTAGGGAGAAGAGAAGAGTTGGCACAAGCTGGTCTAAGAATGGTTTGAATGAAGAAGGTGGTACCCTGGCTTTGGTTTCTATTGTCGCTAAGTGATGGTGTTTATGTAAGGGTTTCCATGTACAGGAAAGGGTTTACATGGTGATTTCCCTGTGGAACCAAGTAAAAAAAGGGTATAAGCTTTGCTTTTGTCTTGCCCAGATGTGGGGCAAGAGGAAAGGGAAGAGTTAGGTAGCTGTGTGTGGTCACACCAAAAGTCAAAACCCTTATTACATGTAATAGACCTGTTAGGTCCAAATCCTTGCTATTCAGCTTCTCAATTTTTCATTAGTGTTTTAAACATCTGGGAATATAACATAAATGAATTAATAATTTCAGGGTAAATTTTTCATCTATAAAAAATACAGAGTCTGATGCAGCCTTACTGAAGTGATGTTGAGGAACTTTAATAATAGAAAAAGACATTGATGAGAGAGGATCTGACAGACCTGAATGAGTAACCATTGGGCAAAAAAGTATCCAAATAATGACATAAATTGCATTTCAAAGTGAATGATTTTGTGCAACCACTTTAGAAAACAGTTTGGCAGTTTCTTATAAAGTTATTCATCTACAATATGATCCAGAAAATTCCAGTCCTATGTCTTTACCCAACAGAATAAGAATATCTGACCATGCAAGGAATTATTTGTAAATATTTATATTAGCTTTATTCATAATAGCAAAAAATTAAAAATAATCCCCAAGTCCATTACTAGGTGTGAATGAATATGCAGAAACTCTGTTATAGACATGAAATAGAATAATGTTCACCAATAAAAAAGAAGAAACTGCTGGAAATATGCTAAAATGTGACAACTCTCAAGAATATTATGCTGAGTAGAGGAAACCAGACATAAAAAAGGCCATGCTATGTGATTCCACTTATATGAAATTCTAGAAGAAGTGAAAATAACCTATGGATCTAAAGATTAATAGTTGCCTGTGACAGGGAGATAGGGTTAGGAAATGAATACAAAGGAACAGAGGGGATTTTTTGGTGGTGATAGACATGTTCTATATATTGATCATGGTGATGGTTACAAAAATACATGAATTGCTGTACACTTAAAACCGATACATGAATGTAAATTACATCTCAAAAAATCAGATTAAAACAAAGGGAAGGATTTAAAAGTCAGAAGATTAAGAGAGACTGTTAGTAAAAATAATGACGTTAGATATTGAAGACAAAAAGTTGCAGGGAACAGGTTGCCAATAAGTTGCAGATAAGTATGGAGATGAGGGAGAGGTAGCTGTCAAGGGTGACTTGCAGATTTAGGGGTTACATGACAAAGTTTTGGTGACATCAATCACTGGAAGAAAGGACACTGAAAGGGATCACATTTGGATGGAGGATCGCAAGGCTGAACTTGGACCAACTATGTCTGAACTTTCTTTGATATGTCTAGGAAAGTATATTAAATAGGCTACTTCACATCTTCAAAAGTAAAATGATTTCATTTTTGACTTTCATCATTATTTTATGTACCTCTTTAAAAGGAAAAATAGCATTGATTTGCACATTTACCCAGATTTTAGAGATGTTAAGATATGAAAAAAACTGTGTAATAGATTTGATTTTGTAAGTTATACATTACGGGCTAGTACTAAATAAATAACCTTTAGATTCATAAGTATTGGTAAATGAGTGTAAAGGAAACAGAGCATAAGGCAGAAACTTAGGTTCTTTCCCTCCATTTAATGAAGGTGATTAGGAGACCCAGAAAAGCTTGGAGTTATTGCTTAGTTAGTCCATTCTCTTATTAGAACCTTCCAAGAGGCAAGTAATTGAGATGTTTTATCTGGATTCTCTAGGTCAGGCATCCTTAAACTTTTTAAACAGGGGGTCAATTCACTGTCCCTCAGACTGTTGGAGGGCTGGACTATAGTTAAAAAAAAAAAACTATGAACAAATTCCTATGCACACTGCTCATATCTTATTTTGAAGTTAAAAAACAAAACGGGAACAAATACAATTCACACCGAAGCACGTGGCCCGCGGGCCATACTTTGAGGACCCCTGCTCTAGGCGGCAGTGGTCCTACTTTCCTCCCAGAATCAAGGAACTTAATACAGAAACTCAAGAAAGAAGCACATGTCAGGAGAGGGGATGATGGAATTCACCACCTCATTCTGTAGGAATGGAGTTTCATCAACGAGAAGATAACCCCTCTTACTCACCTAACTGGGTAGTCATGGTCTCATTATCATGATTTTATTTCAAGTTGCCCTTGGCTTCCCTATTAATAGAATATCTGTCCCTTCCGGGTCCTCACAGTTCTCTCCACCAGTGATGCACTGACACCAATGACTCTCTGTGGTCACTAGGAATTTTCTCTCAAGCCTCTATTTTTGCTCATGGTTACAGCTAATTCATTCAGCTTTAAAATTATTCATGTCACCTTGGTTGTAGGAGGTTGGGAAGATAAAACATAAAGTTTGATTCCCGGTTAATTTTTAAAGTTTTTTTTTTTTTTTAATGCCAGTGATCAGGATTGTGATGTTCTCATTTCATTGTAGATAGAACTAGTTTAGAAATCCACCAGGAATGGAAAGTGTATACAAGCAAACAGAAACAAACAAACAAACAAAAAAACCAGGAGCTGAAATCAAGCCTGGTCAGCAGCAAGCATATTCAGATACTTAGAAATAGATAAAGCTGAGCTGAGACTGTAGAAACAATACTCTGTGTTAAGATTTAGTGGGAGGCTTGCAGAAAACACTGTGGTTATTGACAGGTATTTACTGAACATCCTCATGTTAAGGGTAGATTTGGGGCAAAGATCTTGTTTAAGGAGTATCTGGCAACTATATCAAGAGAAGATAAGTTTACTTAAATCAATACAAGAAGGGCACCATCTTTGAGAAAGAATAACAATTAAAAACAATTGCAGTGAGGGAAGAGTTTCTAGGTTAAAAATAGGATTCTTAGAAACCTATTTATATTCTTTCTTATCAAGCCCACCTGCAGCTCACCATCTATAAGAAGTGTTTCTGCCAAGGTTCTGCAGGCAACCTGCTGGCTGTACTTATTAGAGCAGCACCCGGGGCCTCTGGCTAGGATTACCTCAGATTGCTTTCTTTTCAGAGAGTGCCTCTTCCTGTTGGAGAGCGGCATGGATACTTGAGCCAACCTGAAGTCATCTAGCACAGGACAGAGTCTACTTACTCTCCCCTCCATCTTTCTGATTTATTATTCAGCCTCTGTGAGAAAGAACAGAATAAGAGTGGAGCCCTAGGCAAATAAGCTGCAGGGGGTAGGGAAGAGAAAAAAATACTAATCTAAGTAAATTTGAAATGGTATTTTAACTAGTTACTGTGAGACTGAAAACAAAAAGAACTGTATGAAAGTCTTGTACTCTAGTCAATAAACGTCTTTTATTCCAGGGGTACAGATTTGTGATTCTGACACTATGTACACACTACAGTTATGCAAATAAGTAAATATATTGTAGATAATGATCGCTGAGTTTTGCTGGTAATGAGTGATGGATGATAATTCTGATATGTCAGAGAAAGAAGAAATAAGGAAAAAGAGAAGGCTACATGATCTATGTAATGTTGAATTAGAATCAGGTGGATTTGTTAGTATAAACTCATGGACATATATACACACACATACAAATAAAGAAATAAAGATGCATGTGCTTGGGTGGTGCCTGTGGCTCCAAGGAGTAGAGCTCTGGCCCCATATGCCAGAGGTGGCGGGTTCAAATCCAGCCCCAGCCAAAAACTGCCAAAAAAAAAATGCATGTGCATACATTTGTCATTATACAAAGATACAGTTTCTAGCTTTGCCCACTTAGGAAGCCTAGTAAGAACAGTAGCCTAGCAACGAAGAAGACAGCTCGCACTAGATGGTGATTTGTAAGCACCGTTCTCTAATAAAAGCAATCAAGGCTTCTTGGAGAAATAGTTGATTTTAAGGAAACCAAAGAAGGAAAAAAGGAAAATAAACCTGAAATATGTTGTGATTCCAGAAAGTTAAAAGAGCTCCAAAAGAATGGAGCATGTCAAAAGGAATTAACCAGAAAGAATTTCTTATGTTTAAAGGTGGAACAATTGGAATAACACAGCAATGAGGGTTTGGCCTTGTGCATCACATAAAAATTTATTATCCATAATTCAAATTGTAAATAAGTAATTGAATAAATAAATCGGGAAGGGAACAGATCTTCTTTACAGGAGAATTTCGGTTAGTAAATGTAAAAGAAAAGAGGAAGATAGAAAAATTACCATTAAGCAAATACCAACAATTTTAACTATGGCAGACAGGGTACACTGAAGACCAAGTAAACATCGGTGGAGAAACAGGAAAATCCCAACTGAAAATCCTGGCATCAGAAAGTTGTGGCTCTTGCATCACGATGATGCTCTTGAAGGTGACTGTAATGGTATTTAACAAGGAGGTATGTAGTGCTTTTTCTAGGATGAGTTTGAGAACTTAATTCTCTAAAAGAATTTTTCTTACAAGTTAATGGGGGATGCATATTCTTGAAAAATAAAAATGCTAAAGGTGTATAAAAATAATCCAGTTACTCTGTACTGTTAGGAACAACTATGTATTTCTGTTTACACTGGAAAACCCCAATTGAACAAGAGTGTGAATGACTGTTTTTCCTGCTTGCCAGGAATACTTTTGAGCTGTAAACTCTACCAATAAGCTTTCTTTTTCAGGTAGGTAGGGTATTCCATATTTCCTGTGACTATATTTTTAAATCCCTAGTGAGTGATAATTATTACATCAATTGTTTCCCTTGATCCCATGTTGATTTCGCAAGCAGTTTCAGTACAAACTTGAAATATGAGCATGAATCAAAATGACAAAAGTTTAACACACGTTTTTTGCACACATTTGCATTTGAATAATGAGAGCCTTTTGGCAGAATTTTGTCAGTGAACGTTTAATAAGCATGATCCTTTAATTTCAATATGAAGTTTTGTTTTAGCTATTATGCACATAGTGGAAACTTTATTATAGTTCTATTGTATATAGGGAAGGAAATGGCCTTCCCTATATTATCACCAGGGTTAATATAAAGTGCATGGTTGATTCATATCAGGCCTTAGTAATGTACTAAACTCATACTATTTTGGAAACATGTAATGCTAGGATATTCTTCTGAGACTAGAAGGCATTGCCAGATGTCTTCCTGTTTTTCTTATTACAATAATTAATGCAGTTCATCTTTCTTTTGACTAGACATGTCAATTTTTCTTGATGTTTTGAGATTTTTCGTGATTTAGGAGTTATTAAATATATAAGCTGTGATTAGTGTATAAGCAAGTTTTATCAAGAGGTAGCTAGAGAGGACGATGCTCAGAGTCATAGAGTTCTATATTAATCCTTCCCTCCCTGTTGATGGAGACTACAGGACAATTATTTCTTACAAAAATTATAACATAACACATGCATGTTTTTTGTAGTCAACATTTTTTATTCATGGTGGCATTATCTCGTCTTCATAAGGAAGGAACTATGTATGAATTCTTGACCTGATCCTACCCTTAAGTGCATCTTTCAGGACCTACATAGTGTAATACCATCTCCTTCAATCAGAAATGCCATGCTTATAAACTTGTCAGCTTATCTATTTAGAGTTATGTAACACAGTGAAATGTTTTCTAATTTGCTACCAGTCTTTGAACTTCATCAAGAGTAGAAGTGCCATAGTTTTTGATAATGCAAATTAATGAAATGTGCTACATTCTACTAAAATAAAGCATTTTGTTTATTTATCACTAGATTATGAAATTATGTATCTGTTGAAATGAAACTAATTTGGAATATAGCTTTCTAAATTATACAATGATGTTCATGTACATAGCAACTCTTATTTTCTATCATGTAAGTTTTAAATGTTCTGATAGGCCCAGAGCTAACATGTAGAATAAACTAAGCATCTACATGATACAGAATAGCAAAAGGACTGGCTAGCAGATGCCAAAATACCTACAGGGTCTTCTGAGAATCAGATTTTAAAATGATTTTCACTTTTAGAATAACATGATCCAATTCTGTGATTGGATTGTATATAGTCAATTAAGGTAGCTGGGCCAAAGTCTATATTTTAAATTATGCAAAACTCTAAAATCTTCCTCTAGTTTTTAAAAAAAGAGAATATGGACCTATACATGTAAATATTCATTCATCTCTACAGCATGTATGGACTCACTGAATTGGGTCCTTCAACCAGATTCACATTTTTGTTTTTCTTATGGAGAGAAAAACTGAATTAACAGGATTAAACTGTCAAATTGGACATAGAGATCTTACTCAGTATTAGTGTTTATGATTCAAATAACCAACAAACACAGTCAATGCAGAGGGTGCTCCAAGATTCACATTGTGGTTTTCCAGGCCCTTTCTTCCCACATGGTATATATTCATTTGAGCAGAATGATACATGAATTCTTTGGGTGATCTGGGCCGTTGCATTACTTACATAAAGAGAAACTATCTAGACAAGGCACAGTAACACTGTGACATATGAGCCAAATTGAGCCCACTGCACCCTTTCGTAAGTGAAGTACTATTGGAAGACAGCCATATTAGTTTGTTCCTTATTGTCTATGACAGATCTGGCACTACGATGGCAAAATTAATAGTTGTGACAGAGACTATATGACTTGCAAAGATGAAAATATTAGCTACATGGTTCTATGTAGAATATACTCATCCATTGCTGATTTAGGTAATGAAATGTCTCCATTTACATTAAGAGAATTACCCGACTTCCATGACAGTTTGCAGAGAACCATGCACTATAAATTCATAGATTCCTGCTTTGATTATCATAAGCACTCTAAGACCAGGGCTATCCTGGTAAAGCCAGTATATAAACTAAGGACTCGTATTCAAGAAAATATTCTTGGTTTGTTTACAGGGGATCTTTTTCTTAGCATGTTTAAAGGGAGATTAGATTGGGTCATTTTCCTTATTTCTTTTCTCTAGTTTTCCTCTGAAAGGAAGAGAGAAAGGGATTATAGGCCAGCAGCTAACCCTTCTCAGCCACCCAATTATTCTGGCTTAGAGAAAGGTTTATTAAGAAAATAAATTTTGGGCTCGGCGCCTGTGGCTCAACGGGCTAAGGAGCCAGTCACGTACACCTGAGCTGGCAGGTTTGGATCCAGCCCGGGCCTGCCAAACAACAATGATGGCTGCAACCTGGGCATTGTGGCGGGCGCCTGTTGTCCCAGCGACTTGGGAGGCGGAGGCAGGAGACTCGCTTGAGCCCAGGAATTGGAGGTTGCTATGAGCTGTGATGCCACAGCACTCTATCCAAGGTGACGGCTTGAGGCTCTGTCTCAAAATAAATAAATAAATAAAATAAATAAATTTTGCAAAAGCCTTTTAGCAATGATCCATATTTTCAGAGTCCATCTACATATATACTTACTTGCATTTCTAATTACAATCACCCTCTAATGTACATAAGCCAAACATTGGTTTTTAAATGATATTTTAAACATATTCTGTCATATTAGAACGCAAATTTAGGGATATTAAATCATTGCTCAAAAGCATATGTTACAGAATATTCTGGAATTTGTATTTTTTGACTTTTTACTGTATATTATTTTTGTCATAACACTAAATATAACACTAAATATATTCTATTGTAATGACTCTGTAAGATCAACTTGAAGGTATAATTAAATAGAAAATACAGGATGGGAGGAGGTGAATAAAGTGGGACTGTATATCTTATAGATGAAGAGTAATGACCCTTCAACTGTAATACCCCAGATCTACCACTTACAAAATGTTTTACCTTGAAAAGTTTCCTATAGTTCAGTTTTCTCACATGACTGTCATATAGGATCAAATGACAGCTACATATACAGTCATTTCTTCACATCCATTAGAATATTTGTTTTAGGATACTCTTAAAGATAACAAAACCCATGTGTGCTTGAGACTTTTATGTAAGTTGATATTTGTATATAACCTACACAATCCTCCTGTACATTGTGAATCATCTCTAGATTCCTGATAAGACCTAATACAGTGTAAATGCTAAGCAAATAGTTGTTATACTGATATGTTTAGGAAATAGTGACAACAAAATCTGTACATGTTCACTTCAAAGCAACCATCCATTTTTATTCCTCAAATATTTTTGATCCAGTGTCCAACTATGGATGTAGAGTGCCAACTGTGTACTGTTTTGCAATGGACGTAAACAGAAAGTAAACATTAAATAAGGAATAGCAAATGTAAGTGAAAGATAAAACTCTCAAAATTAGTGAGATAATTTTTAGGAGATAATTTATAGTGCAACTAAGTCTCACTAGTGTAACTGAAAGGGAGATGAACCTAATTATAAACTAGTTTAATACAGTTTAATTTAAGTTTATTTCAGTGAGTAGTTATGTTCTTACATGGGGGATAGGAAAGGGAAAAAGGAGTGTGAGAAACTCGCAAATATGGCTGTTTGAAGTTCTAAATTAACATCTAATCAAAAACTTGTTCTACCAAAAATAGGTGTAAGTTTCATTCAAGCAAGTGGAGATTAATAAAGATAACTATATTGGTGGGATGGGATTATTCTGGGCTTTTATCTGCTTTCTCATGCTACACAATTTCCCTGGATATTTCTGCTATTTATGTATCTTTCATTCTCTCTGGTGTCTGGTGGTCTAGAAATCCAGAATCACATATTGCACTGCACCAAACCCTATATTTCTATTTTGCATATATCGTAGGCCCTTCAAACTTGACATGTCCAAAGTGATCTCCTCATCATCATCTATCAAAATTTTCAAAAGAGAAACCTAGGAATTGTCCTTTTCTCCTTCTCGTTTATTCTCCGTTTGCACTTCTTCACTAGGTGCAGTGGATTTCACCTTACTTTATACTTCATTCCTTATTACCACCAACCTAATCCATTTCTTTATCGTACACTTATCTATCACAATCCTGCGATTGTTCTCTATGATGAATCTTTTGCCTACTCCCCAGCAATTGACTTTTTTATATTTCAAATAGAGTGATCTTTTCAAAATAGATAGATGTCAATTTGAAGGTCACTACACTTTCCCTGAAGAGTCAGGTAGTAAATATTTTGGGCTTTGTGGACCATACCATCTCTGTCCCAACTACTCAACTCTACTGTCATAGCATAAAAGTAGCCTTGACAACATGTAAATGAATAAGTATTCTAATAAAACCTTATTTATAAAATTAGTGGCGGGCTGAATTTAGCCAATGATCTGAGCACTCCATATTAATGTTTTGCTTAAATACATCAATGGTTTCTCTTTTAGAAGTTCATAATTTTTAACATGGTCTTTTAAGTATCTAAACTTAATTAATATTCTCTTTATCTAGCTCTTCTGACTTCTCCATTTTCTTTTAATTCCTTGAGAAATGAAGAATTCTCACTCTGTAGAGCTTTAACATATTTATTTGAAAGCAGTTTTCTCTTCTTTTCAACTAGATAGATGCGACCCAATTTTGCTTATACTTCTTATAAGCTGCCTTTTTTGTTCAAACTAATTTATGTTTCTCTTACTTGAACATTCCCACATCATATAGAATTATAGGCAGATCCATGCAGATGGAGAGATCTCCTTCTCAGAAGTCCAAAATAAACAAAAATATATTTCTTTCCACTCCATAGGAAATTTCTTCCCTCTGATCCTGTACCTTTTGCAGCTAATTTTTTCACTCTCCAAGAAGACAGCGTTTTGATTCAAGGAATCAGACTACACATTCTCTTTCTTGGGCAAATTTGTGTAGGTTCCACTACTATTAGTCTTTCTTTCATCCACATCATCTCTGCCTGATTCTCCATTAGAGAATGGGCAATGGAACTACCCGTGCTTATTTGGAATGTTTATTTCCTGACTTACACAGGAAGGTCAGAACTAGGGCCAGCATTTTAGCTAAGTAATAACCATGCATAACCTCTTCTCATTAAGAGAACACACCTATTCCTTCTGAGGAAGACAAGCTGCGGAAGTAATTTCATTATATTCAGTATGTAGTCCATATTGTCCGTTAATGTCTAATCCTCTCCACATACTAAAAAGCAAACTATATACACCCTATGTAAAACTCAAGAGAAAAAACAGTATAACAGGATAAATAATTAGAAGAAGAATGGGAAATTGAAGTGATTTATAGTAACTATTAAATTCAATTAAACTTACCAGATTTTCCACTCTTGTCATGAGGTTTCCCACTGACTTTTGCTCTATAAAAGAAACTCTTCTCCACTTTCCTCTGTAACTCTTGAATTTTCCCAATCCCTTCCTTGATTTTTTTTTTTTGTCTGTTATTCTACAAGGCTGAAAATAATGTAGAGTTCTGAAGTCTGTGCAACTATTTGCTTGATTTGTTTTGCTAAAAAGTCAATAACTCATCTTTGAGACCAAGACTGCTATATTTTTCCATCTTTCAAAAATCACCTTTTCCATATACCTTCTTGTAAAGGAGATATTAGTTCATCTGCCTCACAAAAATGTTAAGCAAGGTGAGAAGTTTGTTTTTTCCAGCTGTCTGATTTTGGAAAAGCCTTCCACTATAAATAAGAAAGTAATTACATCAGAAAAAGTAATCTGATGGTGAATGCCCTCACAGATACCACTTTCGTAATTGAACTGCAGGATTAAAAGGGAGCTTTTCTACCAACGTTTTACGTAATATAAAACAAATAAATTTTATTTAATTTTTAAATACCTATTAATGAGAAGATGATTTCTTGGGTAGTGATAAAAAATAAATACCTGAGGTTATTCAGTATTGCATCTTCTTACACCAAGTACTGGATACTGGTTATTAAACCTTTTCTGTTTATTATTATGTTTTACTGTTTTAGAGTGATTGTTAAGCAGATCTTTTGGCAAAACATTCACTGAAAAATTGCTGCTGTCTTATGAATGGGTCCCTGAAGAGATTATATTTATCCAGTAATCCCATGTTCAAATGCAAAACCACTTCCTCCTTAGAAATGTATTATTATTAGAGGATTTTTAATAGCAGAATTTTTGTGAGTCAACAAAATTAATCAAAATGGTATATGTATTTTGGGGAAAGAATATAGGATATTAACTCACATTTATGGATGGCCACTGTATTTAACTGCACTAGGCACCATCAGACCAAACCAAACCAAACAAGGAGGAGTCAGTCATTCCAGGTGCCACATAATCAAGCTGAACTTTGAAATGGGACCAATCCCAAAGCACAGGAAATTCGCAGCAACCAATCAGGAGGGGTCCAGTCAACATAAGCTGGCAGGACAAGAACATCTTCTCCATTTACACCTTATAAAGAAAGTAATTTTGGAATGACCAATCCATTTCTTCCAGCTTTCTTCAGTCCTTTCTGCCTATAAAGCCCACCTCCTCTGCTTGCCTTGATTGATCACTACTGGATGCTACTGGGTTCATGCAGCACTAACAAAAGCCAATTTGATCATTAAACTAACTTTGCTGAAATTTTGTTCTTTGACTAAAAAAAAATTTGATGTAATAGAAATAAAAAATAATTCTCCCGGACTACCAGCTGATGTTTCAATATTCATTCTTTCTGTTTTGCTTATGAAAAAGCAAACAAGAATCTTCTATTCAGTTTGTGACCAGGTAAAACAAAACTACATTCCCAGGTATTCCTTCCAAGTGAGATGCGGGTTCAAGTGCTGGTATTCATTTACTGATGAAGGAGCCATCAGGATCTTCCTGTTACCTCCAGCAATGCAGGTATGGGGGGAAGTCTTAAGACTAGTATGGGGTGAAAGCTGTATTCTGTATGGTGGATCAGAAAGACAAAGCTATCTAGGACACTGAGGATACTGTCATGCTGCTGACCCAGCTCTGGTCTGTTATCTTTGGATTTCATGCTATCAGGTAAAACAAAAAAATTCTTCTTTGGTCTATATCCTGTAAGTAGATTTTAATTAATGAAGCAGATCACTAGTCCTGATAAAAACATCAAATGCAAAAATTTTATATCATAGCAAACTCTTTGATGGTGGACAATGACTCATCTTCTAGTATAGGTCACATAGGCACTGGATACATTTCTGCAGAGTGATTGGTTATAAATAACTCTCAATATTTTATTTGCATATAAATGCAAAGGGTGTCTATGCATTATTTTACAGGGCACTTTCTACAACATAATGCTAGAAGTTCTAGAAATATATGTACATATGTGTATTCAAATTAATTAGAAAACACAAAATATTAAAGTTAATTATAAATATTACTCTTTGCAATGACCTATTACAAATATGACTGCAGATGCACAAGGGTCTTTGTTTTACAAGTTGCATAGATTCAACAGTGTTGCAGGAAGCCAGATTTATTATGAAAGAGTTGAACAATCCTTTCTTATCTGCATAGTCCCAGATTCTACAATGGGGTTTCTTGGTACTTTCTGTTTGGATTCAGGCAGTGGTATAATTGTCAAGTCAACAATTTGTTGTATAATACTGCAGAAAATGACAATGCCTACTGGCAGATGGATAGCATGTATTTACAACAGAATCAAAGAGACGAAGGGCATTTTGATGCCGCTCCTTAATGATTTATGGCTGACTTCTCTCCCACTTTATTTTTTAAAACAGCATCTTCAGCTAATTCTTTGGTCTATTGTGATGCACACCTAGCTGCCATCTGGATCTCAGCTGCTCTGAGAATCTGTTCTGTCATTAGTGATGTGAATGCCTGAGTAGTCATGTTCAGGAAATGTTGGATGTGGGCGATGGCAGCTAAGGGCAAGATGCCAGGCAGGCCAGATAATTAAATGGGTTTTCTGTATATTAGACAAGTGGAGATGAACAGGTTCTGCTTAAATGTGCAAAAATTCTCCTTAGTATTATTTAAACATGCCTTTTGTTAATTGCTGGTGAATTCACCAAACAATTCTGTGTTAACTAAACTTTCTGTAAACTAAACATTTATAGAAAGACAGCTAGTTATGTTTGAAGCATTGATGAAAAATTAACAAAATTATGAAATCTGAAGTGACCTAAACATAGAATAACAATATAAACAAATACGCAATTCCAGATTATATTAATGTTTAATAAGAAGTGCCAAATAGCAATGAACACCTTAGGGAATATCTAGGAGACATTCAGACTGTGAGTAGGGCTTTGCAGTACCTGTTGGTGCATTCCTCTTTTATAACCTTTTTTATTTTTTTTTAATTTTATAGAGTAGGCCAGTTGCCTACTCTACCTCCTGTCCCATCCTTCCTTCTAAGGCATTTCCCAGGTTTTGTCTTATAATAAGGGTTCCTTTACATAATCCTTTCCCTTAAACCAGAGGAGCATGCCAGCCAGTTTTTGCCACATGGGAGATAGGTTGGCAGTTACACAGGAAGTCTTTCTGATTTAGAACTCATTCCTTCCTCTTTTCCCTCTGGCACATTTTTCCCTCTGTGGATTATTGGTTCTGGTTGGAAGTTACGGCAGCCCATCCTATGTCTGTAAACTTAGAAGTATGCAGAGAACATGTTAAGTATTTAAAAGAACACAGGTCCTTGACAGCTGCACTGAGTAATTGTATCAGATATTTGTCTCCAGATTAGCGAGAAAAAGAAATCTTATTTTGATTGGTTCTTTATCTAAGCCCTGGGAATCTTCCTTGGACTAAGGGAAATTGACATATGTAGGCCTGGTTCTGAGATCAATATCTAACTTCACCAGTGTAACACTTTCTCTTTCTTTCTCCCTTGTCCCCGCACTTTCCCTTTCTGTGACATTGAATTAAGCCACGGTCTTAACATTCTTTTTAGTGGACTTAAGTTTGCAGCAATAATCAATAAAATTATATCTAATGACCATTTTCTCAAAATCCAACCAATGGAATCAGCCTGAAATGGGAAGGCAAAACTCTGTTTTACCAACTAGCAGGAAAAGTAACTCAACCATGATAGGATCAAAGATATTTACATATTTTTAAAAAGCAGTACATCAACATGGACATCATATGTGTATAATAAAATTGCTAGAAGGCACACAACACTTTCCCAGGAAAGGCTACCTGTTCTGGAGGGACATGCACAATCCTGTCTGTGGAGATGGGACTCTACCTCATATCTACTATGGCTTTGATTATAAACGCACCATTATATTATGTACATGTAGGAAATAAAGTTTTAGTTTATACTTCATGAAAGAAGTTTTTTAGACATAGGTTTGTCCTATATCACTATGGTACTTACATAAAAAGGATGAAATGCATAGATGAAATAGGTGAAATAAATTTATACATGAAACAAATAGATGAAATTTATAGATGAATTTATAGATGAAATAAATTTGTTTACAAATTCCCAAAGCTTATTTTCTGAATAAATTTAATTCTTTGGAATCACTTCTCAACTCAGGGCCACTAATTTCCATACTATTTTTCTGAATCATCAAGAGTATTCCACTGTTATCTCTGGAACGTTATTTTGAGCATTTTAACTTATTTTTTTTTTAAGTATGCTCCACCATTGTGCTTGGGTTTTCTTCCAATCTATTGATGCCCATTCCATAGTTTTTGCTGCTCCTGCTTACTTGGTCAGATCACCGGTTGTCAGGCGATGAAAACGACACGGGAACTGCCTCCTGGCCAGCAGCAATTGTAAGACAACAGAAACCGTAAGACACTTAACTGAGCTGGGATGTAGAGCTGAAGAAATTCTTAAAATTCAGAATAAAACAAGATGATAAATATTAAACAGATACACAAAGACTGATTAGAGAAATGTGTATTTAGCAAAGTTATCTTTGAAGATAATGTAAAATAAAGGGTTTTAAAAAATAAATGCAAATTTAGAGAGCTTATCGTGAACTGACTTATCATAAAAAGATTTCTAAAGGATATACTTTCGAGAAAAAGGAAAATTCCTCAAATTAAGGTTTGGAACACAAAGGGAATGCTGAGCACAGGGATTGGTAAACATTAGTGGTACATATTTAAACATTTCCATATAAAATAATGATTGTCTACATTAATTGCTAAGGATAAATTTAAGATATGGGTTTAAACATGTTCGATTTGCATCATTTTGTTATATATGTTATTTACATATGCTCTTATAGGAGGTGTTTTATTTTTTCTAGGAGTTGTCTTAAGCCCAGCAATGCAGCAGCTCTTGCTGAATCCTACAGCTACTGCTGTGGTGGGCTTCAGTAAGACAAGGGAGAAATCCGTGGATTACCAGGCAAAGTCTTTCACTTTCCTCCCTCTCTTCTCCCCCTCGCCTGCCCCTGCCAAGAGTGTCTCTCTGTGCTGGGCTGCTGAGGTAGGGGCTCTCTCACGGCCACCACAACAGGTGCTATGCGGAGTCACCTCTAACACTAGCACAGGACTTGCTCTCTCCCAAACCTCACAGTGACTTGTGGCTTCTGCCAGGCTACCACTGATATTTAATGAAGGTCTAAGGGCTCTTTAGTCAGCAGATGGTGAAGTCTCCCATGACTGAATTCTTTCCTTCATGCAACTGGGGATTTCGGGAATCGGTTTGGTGCTTTATTTTACTGTCCCTCAGTTGGTACAGCAGTTACAATACAAATTTCTCTGTACTTTTTTCTCTCTCTTCCCTAAATGAAAGGCATCTCCCCCATCTGTACTGCCTGGAGTTGGGGAGGTTGACACAGGCATTCCTTGGTCACCCCAGCTGGTGTCTGTCTAGGTTATGTGCACCCCCAAGTCCACTGCCTTCTCCAAGAGCAGAAGAGCACCCAGGCTTGCCCAAAGACTACATTCCTTGGGGTGTGACTTCCAACTCAAATATATTCTGAGCCAGCCGGAGCGTGGGTTCTTGGGGCTGGAGATGAAATTTCCCCTTTGGCCCAGGGCAAGTCTAACACTTTCTCCATGGATTCTGGCAGAATTCTGCCTTGTGTGTGTCCCACTGTGACAGGTCATTACTGAGTTCTGATGCAGAGTCCCACAGTCACTTCCCTCTCTCGCCCTCTACCCCATGGTTTCTCTCCTCCTGGAGCAGCACTGAAAGGGGACGGGAGAGGAGTGGTGGGGCAATGCCAGGCCATCTTCCCTACTTCCTTCAATGCTTCTTTCCTTGACGTATGTTAAAACCAGGGACTGTTTTTGCGCTCCTGTTTTTTTTTTTTTTTTTTTTTTTTTTTTTTTGGTTTTTCACGAGGGTGCTTTCTAACGAGTATAGTTGTCCATATAATGTTCTGCAGGGTGGGGGGTTGCTGGAGGTTTATATCTGGCAATCTTGCTCCACTTCCCTCTCCTTGAAGATCTATGTTTTGCAAGTATTTTCACATCTGACTTTTCATCAGCTTTCAAATCTGAATCCCTAGTAATTCAGGTAAACGCAACTATCAGGTGCTGAGAAAGTATGTGTACTAAGGATGCTCAGTAGCAAAAAACCTAAATTGTGATTTTTGGCTTTTGGATTCACTAGAAGATTGGCATGTATAAATTAATGAGAGAATGACACATGGTTATAGGTGTTAAGCCCATATATATGTGTGTTTATATACATGTGTATATACATATAAAATAAGTGTCAAACCTATAACCATGTGTCAAAATAGATTACATGACAAACCTAATGTAGTTAAGCAATATAGTTAATGTCCTGCTGACATTAAATTACATTGGCCAATAGAAAGAAGTGTGGTTTTCTTTCCTGGCTGGCTTTAAGTAAAGGAATCATGATGGAAAAAAATGGAAGCCGGCTTTCACTAATATACTGATTCTACCCTCACTATACGTTCTTGATCTTCCATACTGTTTTTAGTTTTGAACTTGAAGTCTTGGACTTTTAATTTTTGTTCTTTAATTTAAGCTGGGACTCTGATATCCATTCCTAACTCTTGGTCTTGGGCTCTTCAGTTGCCTCTTTGTGCATAATGAACTTGAAGATGTAGAATTTCAAAGGATGATGAATCTTTTTACATGATACACTGTCGTTCGTTCCACCTAGAAAAAGTCAGACATGATGGGAGATGAGGATGCATAAAGGCCCTTGCGTATGACAGAGTCTTTCAGAGAAATTTGTAATCAAACACACTTGACTTTATAGAGTCTAGCTTCTTTAATTCTTTCTGGTATTTTCTCCTACAAAAGAAACTACCACCAGCCTTTGTATTGGAGCATCTTTGTAAAATGTGCCGCCAATGGGCTTATCAAGAAGTTTGCAGCAACTATTAGCCAGTTTAAAATATGCATATTAAATAAAACCCCAAATAAAACCACCTAATTATTATCACCTAATGAAAGAAAAAGCAAGCTACGGAGTCTGTGGAATAGTGTTCTAATATGTCCGTGATAGTGTTAGCACCACACACTGTGGGCCAACAATATACTGAAAGGAAAGTTAACTAGCAGCCACCACAAAATTCAGAAAGTTGACATTTTTCATTTTCCTTTGAGAAACTGAATGTACAATTTTAATTTTAGAAAATGAAATGTATTAGAATAGATTGGCAGCATTAATTATAAATGTACTTTTAAAATTTCACTTCGTGCAACTAAAATGTGTTAATAAGTATTTGTGGATACAGAACAATTCAAATTGGTTTTAAATAACAGTGCCATGCCGCTTTTAATTTTATAAAGTACATTAAAATCTAAGTTATAGAACAGAAAATACCAGTGAAAGTTGTGAGATTATTACCTATATGGAAGATAAAGGGACAGATTTTCTTTCCTGTAGGGTTGGACTTCAGTGTTTGTCCCTGAACTGTGTGGGAGCAGGATTTGGGGATCCCAACTGTCTTGATCATTCTTTTGATATCAGGACAACTTGTAATCGCAGACAACATTGCTACAAATCTTTGGCCTCTGGATATCTCATTGCTGCTAAGGTAGAGACGACCCAGAGAGAAAAGAGAGTGCTGCTTCCCCCACCCCACTGTCCCTGGAAAGGCAGCTGTTCTGTGAAGCAGAATGACCCTGAATTCACTCACTATGAATTTCCAGTCTGCTGATTTTCTGTAAGGAAAATGCTTCTGAGTTAGATTAATGGAAAATTTTATACCAAGAATTTGGAACAGATGGCCGTGCTGTGAAATTGCTTCCACTCGGCCCCACAGACACAGGTTAGAGTTGTTGAAACAATCAGGCTTCTGAAGATGTGAGGAAAGTTATTTAATGCAGCTGTGTAAAGACCAAAGGCCTGCAATCCTAAGACAAAATTGGCATTTTCCAACTAGTGATGTACAAGGTGGACATAAAGTTATGTTGAATTTAAATCAATTTACAATTTAAATTGCGCATGAACTTTATACTCTTTATAATATTAAAATTTGTTATATGATACATAATGCACCATGTATTATATGTTACTTTATGTTATGTGTGTTATTTGTTACATGATACATAAGATTGGGGTCATGAGAACAAATATTTTTAGAAACATTTGTTTAAACAAAATTACATAGATTGTTTTACTGAGAATTTCTTGGACTATTTGCTATCAAAATTGGTTCTATGTCTTCGCCGTAGAGGATGGATATCCTTTGAATAATTGCTAACTCAAAAATTAAAAAATAATAAATAATAAGTGGTAACTCCAGAACCCTATGTCTGAATAGGGTAACTCAAAAATTAAAAAATAATAAATAATAAGTGGTAACTCCAGAACCCCATGTCATTTAACTGATTTTCCACAAATAATTATTTAGAAAACTTCAATTCAGATTAATAAAGAGAACAACACTTTTTCCCTTCATATCAGATCAGTCTTAAATAGCAATTGTGAAATTCAGTGCCAAACTAGATTTGTCTTATAAATGATCACATTTCCTATCTGAAAATAAAGGAATACGGATGAAGAGGTATGTTGATTTAACAAATGTCACAGTTGACATAATTTGAGTACATCCCTTCATAGAGTTGGTTTTACAAAAGAGAAACTTGAAAAATATTGTAACACTTCTAAAATGATAAATAATACCTTGCTACCTGGAACAAGTATAAATATTGAAGGAACTTATTACCATCTATTAATTTAATAGACGATGTAAGGAGATTTTTGTTGTATATTGAATTGTTACATTGTTTGCAAGTAGTCTGTCTATTTTTTTTAAAACAGCTAATGTATGGGGAAAGGACACAAAATATCAGTCTAACAATGTTTTCCATTATACAGGTGTAACCTAGCACAAGTATAAAGTATATAAAAGTAGACATATATATTTCATCTTCCATTTTCTACCTATGAATGTTCCATTGCCAACTATATCAAAATCTGTATATTATACAAAACATTTACTATTTAATACTATTTAAACTACATTTAAATATTGTAGATAATAAAATTCAACAATTAACAATCATTGAACTAACAGATGAGATGATTCTGGGTAATTATTTTCATAGGTTTTAACTTTTATAGAATAAGTATAGAATTTATAGTTCTCTATTATAATTTAGTTATTCTACATATTTTTAATGTAACCTGTGTGAAATAAAAGATAATAAATCTAAAATTATTAAATACTCAGAGTGTCCCATAGCTTCATGCATTCATTCAACAAGTATACAGGTATAGTGAGCTCGTGTAGGCTGAGTCCTTATAATGCCAGTAAGGTGAAACAGAGTCAAACAATTACAGAAATTAATTATTGTCGTAAAGTTAGAAAGAGACATATTTGATTCTGTGAGAAAAAATAACAGTATTTTTTAATCCAACTGCAGATTAAAGGGAAGAATCTCAGAAGAAGGATTATATTAACTGAGATGTTTTAGAAAAACAGAAGTTAACCAGATGAAGATGGATGAGGAAAGAGCATTCAAGACTCTTTGCAACAGAAAAATGTGCAAACCTACTATTACAGGAAGTAAAAAAAAAAAATTATATATATATATATATATACACACACATATTTACTATTATAGTAAGTAAAAATATATGCACATAATATTGTAGGAAGGAAATATATATATACATACTTATATATATATGTGCGTGTATATAAGTATATATATATAAATAGGTATATAATGAAATATATATATATATATATATATATATACATACATATGATATATAGTGAAATAAAGACGAAAATGTTTTCAAGACTGTCAAGGTAAACCAGTTGCTAGGGAGAAATGGTGTTAGAGGAGGTAAAGAGATGAGAAGAAGCTATATAACAGATAGTATAGTTTGTATAGTTTAAGCCTTTGGGAAGGAAAGGGATAGTGGCAGGAATGCAACTCATTGATTCTCTTCCTAGGGCTATTTCAGTGGTTCTGTTGAAAGGTAGTTGTTGCTTTGAGTTTGAAAGTGATGATGGAGATGGGGAGAAGTAAGCAGATTCAAGAGAGAATTAAGAGGTAATACTGACAAGAAATATTTGATGACATGGAAGAAAAGGTAGAATAAAACCACTTGATTAATCTATTTTGGGAGCTTTGTGAAATTGGATGAATGAGTACCGTTTATTGATATAGCAAAAGACAAAAAATGGTGAGGCTGTGAAAACAAGTAGGGGTTTTGTTTTGAAAGTGGAGTTGGAGATGTCTTTGAGTATATGGGACAGTTGTTCTCAACCTTCCTAATGCTGAAATGTATTTTCATTTTCAAAAAGGGGTTGTGGTCCACAGGTTGAGAAGCGCTTATTATGAGAAATCTCCACTGCATTTTACCTCTGTTTCCATACCACAAAAATCATCAACACAGAAGACTTCTTCTAAATATGTTTTTTTTTCCCTCCACATACCAAGAAGTAAACACTAGCTGGCTGTCCACTAATTCAAATCTGATTCTAGCTGTCTAGACATAGTATCAGATTTCACAGGATAAGGGCTGAGTGGTTAAAATTCCAAGACTTCACTCCCTACTTCAGACACTAGTCACAAGTCTGGGTTCTTGGAACTTCTGATCTACCAGAAGTTGGGATTCCTATGACCCTCCTGTTGGGTTGGATTCAATGAGTTTGCTGGAACAACTCATAGAACTTAGGGAAACACTTATGTTTACCAGTTTATTATACAGGATATTACAAAGGATATAGATGAAAAGATGGATAGGAAAAACTATGGGAGAAGAGATGTGGAGCTTCCATGCCTTCTCCAAGTGGGCCATCCTTTAGGAACCTCCATATGTTTGGCTATCTGGAAGCTCTCTGGACCCTGTCCTTTGATATTTATTTATTTATTTATTTATTTATTTATTTATTTTTGAGACAGAGTCTCACTATGTCACCCTACGTAGAGTGACACGGTGTCATAGCTCATAGCAACCTCAAACTCTTGGGCTTAAGCGATTCTCTTGCATCAGCCTCCCATGTAGCTGGGACTACAGGCACCTGCCACAATGCCCAGCTATTTTTTTTTGTAGTTGTCATTGTTGTTTGGAAGGCCTGGACCAGGTTTGAACCCACAGCCCCGGTGTATGTGGCCGGCACTATAACCACTCAACTACAAGTGCCAATCCACCCACCATTTGAGTTTTTAATGCAGGCTTCATTACATTGGCATGACTGACAACTGTGTAGAGATTTGACTGGACAAAAATCTCATAATCTAAACCCAGCAAGACTTATGTCTTCAGATTCCGCCTGGTCTCTCCATATATTAGTTCTTCCTCCAGGGACAAAACTTTCTCTAGAATGAGGATTTTAGGACCCACAATCAGAATTACAGTCCCTTAACAGGTGAAAGGCCAGAAGAAGATCAGAGAGAAATGTTTAGTTATATGACACATGTAAAAAGCCTGAAACTAGTTTTATAACAATACATTCATAAAATTATTTTCCTTACAATTGTATAATGGAATTGAAATGGCCTTTAATAATCATGCTTACATTTATATTTTGCTCTAAGAGCCCATAGACTCTAAAAGCTGAACTACACAAAGAAGCTCTGATTTAATCTAATGCTCAGAGTCCTAAGGGGAAAGAGAAAGAGAATAGGGCTGAAAATATACTTAAAGAAATATAGCTAAAACCTCGCCAAATTTGCCAAAATGCATAAACATAGAGACTCAAGAAATCAAAAGAACCTAAATAGAATATTTTGAAATTCACAACACACTGCATGATAGTCAAACTTCTGACTATTGGCAAAGAAAAAGTATATGAACTTAGTGAGAATGCAATAACACTTAGCTTACATGAAAAAAGAAAACAAAACAAAACACAACATTTGAATGACAGCTGATTTCTCACCAAAAATGATAGAATCCAAAAGAAAGTGACACAACATTTTCAATGGCTCAAAGAAGGTCTATATGCAGTTAAAATAATCTGCCAGAATAAAGGAGAAATCAAGATCTTAACAGAAGAGAGAAAGGTAAGAGAATGTGTCATGAATAGACTTTCTTAAAAAATTACAGAGGGAAATTGTTTAAATACAAAGGAAGTTATTATAACAGAGATCTTGGAGCATCAAGAATAAGGATAAAACAATGCAAGGAACAAAAATACAGGTGACCATAATACATTTTACTTTCTTCCTTGAGCTTTTAAAATTAGGTTTGATGGTTGAAGTAAAAACTTTAACTTCACATGATGTGGTTGGAAATGAATTAGAAGAAATATTTAGGACATTTGTATTATAAATATAGAGGGTAAAAGGGTGTTAGGAGAGGTGAAATTTCTAACTTTACTTGAACTAAGAAAATATCAATACAAGAAGACTGTTATATGAACAACCATTTAAAAAAAAATAAGTTCAGCAAGGTTATTACCTGTATGAAAGAGGAATTTAAATATATCAGTTGTATTTTTATATTGAAAAATAGACTTGTGGACAAAAATTACAAAGCAATTCATTTGCTATCATTTAGAAAAGAAAAAATAACTATTTTAATCTTTTCAGCTTATTTATTTAGTTATAAAAGTTACATGCATTCAAGATGTACCACATAAAGATCTGATGTACTATGTCTATATGTTATATAATGATTACCACAATCAAATTAATCAATGCCTTCCTTGCCACCTATCTCCAAGTGTGTCTAATCTATTCTTTTAGCAAGTAAACAATAAGATATTATAAACTGAAGTTACCCTGATGTATATTGTATTTCTTTTTCTTACCTAACTGCAATGACTAGGACTTCCAGTGCTATGTTGAGTGGGAATAGTAAGAGTGCACACCCTTGTCTTATTCCTGATTTAGAGGAAAAACATTTAATTTTTAATAATGAGTATAATGTTAGCTGTGGGGTTATTTTAAATGGCTTTTATTTTTCCTCATTACCTACTTTTTGGTAGTTTTTATCACTAAACAGTGTTGGATGTTGTTAACACCTTTTAAAAACATTCATTGGAATGATCAGTCCTTTTATTCTTCATTCTATTAGTGTAGCAAATCACATTGATTTATTTGTATATACAGCCATCCTTGCATCCAAGGAATAAATCCCATTTACTCATGGTGTATGATTCTTTTAACATGTTGTTGAATTCAGTTTTCTAGTATTTTTTTTTTAAGAATGTTTACATTCATGTTCATCAATTACTTTGGCCTGTAGTTTGTTTGTTTGTTTTTTCTTGTAAAGTCCTTATCTGGCTTTAGTGAGAGGGTAATGTGGACTTTGAAAAGTCAGTTTTGAA
This sequence comes from Perodicticus potto, assembly GCA_963574655.1. Lineage (NCBI taxonomy): Eukaryota > Metazoa > Chordata > Mammalia > Primates > Lorisidae > Perodicticus > Perodicticus potto. The sequence goes on from CAUYRH010026063.1 coordinate 26,212, forward strand.
GTGTTTCTTACTTTTTAATACTTTGGAACAGTTTGAGAAATGTTGGCACCCAGGAAGTCGTCTGGTCCCAGACTTCTTTTTTGAGAAGTTTTCAAATACTTATTCAGTCGCTTTGCTAATTATTGGTCTGTTTAGATTTTCTATTTCTTTATGATTTATTATTGGCAGATTATATGTTTCTTGAAGTTTATGTATTTCTTCTAGGTTGTCTCACTTATTAATGCATAATTTTTTGAAAGTAGTCTTATATTTTTTATATTTTTGTGGTATCAGTTGGGATGTCTTCTCTGTCATTTATAATTTTATTTATTTAAATTCTTTCTCTTGGTCTTGCTAAAAATTTGCTTATTTTTCAAAAAAACATTTGTTTCATTGATATTTATATTTAGCATCTTATTTGTTGATGTTCTCATTTTTATTACTACTTTTGGTCTGCTGACTTCAGTTTTAGTTTCTTTTTCATTTTGTAGTTTCTTGAGGCATAAAGTTAGGTTGTCTATTTGAGATCTTTTTTTTTAATATGGATTTTCCACGATGAACTATCCTATATACTTACTTTTGATTCATTTCAGAGGTTTTGGCATGCTGCATTTTCTTTTTTAATTTGTTTTGAAATACTTTTCAATTTTTAAAAAATTTATTCTTTTACCCATTGGATTTCAGAAATGGGTTGTTTAATTTCCATTCATTTATGAATTTTCCAACACTTATCATGTTATTGATTTCTATTTTTATGTCATTATGGTTAGGAAAGATACTTGATATGATTTCAATATTCTTAAACTTTTAAGACTGAATTTTTAAATTTTAAACTATAAGACTAGTGTATTCTGAATTTCACTACATATTTATTTTCCTTTACTGATGAATTTGATAGCTTCATACATTTTCATGCTATTACTTATCATACTTTTGCCTTAACTAAAAAAACCTCCCTTTAGCATTTCTAAAAAGACAGGTCTATTGGTGATGAACTCCCTTAGCTATTGTTTGTCTGACAATGTTTTTATTTGTCTTTCTTTTCTAAGAGACAGCTTTGCAGTATACCTGTGCAAAGTTTAGTGTGCACAATGTGTTTTTTACTCTGGCAATTTGAATACAGTCATGTGTTAATAACTAGAATATATTCTAATAAATATGTTGTTAGGCAGTTTTATCATTGTACAACCATTACAAGACATATTTATAGAAACCTAGATGGCATAGTCCATTACACACTAAGCCTACATGATGTAGCTTACTGCTCCTGGTCTACAAACCTGTACAGCCATTTACTATAGTCAATACTATAGGTCTTTGTAACACAATGGTAAGTATTTGTAAATTTAAACATGTATAAATACAGAAAAGGTACAGTAAAAATATGGTATAAAAGATAAAACATGGTACCTCTATATAAGTCACTTCTCATGAATGGAGCTACAAACTCTTTAGCTCTGTGACATTAAAAAAAATTTCAGTATTTCCAAATTGATTATTTCTCATAGTTTGATCTCTTTAATGAAGTTAATGTTCTTTAATGATCATATATATTTCTGGTTATTTTATTTATAATCTTATTATTTCATAGTTATTTTAAATCTCACCTAATAATTCCAATAGCTGTCATATCTGTTTCTGGTTCTACCGACTTATTTTGTCACATGGTACTATTATTATTTTTTCTTCTTGTCTTATTTTATGCCTCTAAAGTTTTTGTTGAAACTTAATCATCTGGTGTAATACAGGAGAGTGAGATAACCTTATTTTATTCCTAGAAATTAGCACATCATTTTTTTTGGCTAGAATTTTAGTTTGCTATTTAGATCAATCTAGGCAGGAATTGAGCTGAGTTGTAGTCAATGTGGATAATCCCAAGGTACCGCAGCTTTGAAATTCCTCAAAAAAGGTTCTGTGGCGGTGAGTTTTTAATCAATATCTGCTTCCCTTCAGGTTTAGCTCTTCCCCGTATACTTTGTTTTACAAATCCTCTGCAATTCTCTCAGCAGAATTGCACTATTAGTAGTGAATGCCTGTTTTCACTGTGGTTGGCCCCATAGGGAAGAATGTTTTCAGTTCCCATAGCCCTGAGTCTTAGGCAAGCATCATGCCCTTGGCCTTGAGGATATGGTCTCGCAGGTGCTCTTTTTCCTCTCTCGGTTGTAATTGTGAGCTCAGAACACACTCTTACTCTTATACCTGAGGAAAAATATTGTTCTATTTCCCTTCCCTAACTGCAGTAAGTCTTTGCCAGAGTGACTGTGTTTGTTATTCTTCTCTTCTCAGATTAAGGTTTTTGTTTTATAGGGGAGAGAGAGAAGGGTTCACCAGAGATTTATTTCCATCCTTTAGCTGCTGCTATTCATCTCTGTGTATACATCCCATTAAGTCCTGTGTGTGTGAAGGGCCAGATATTTTTAAAGTTTCTCAAACATACAATCTCAGCTATAAGTACCCAGTTCTGCTCCTGTAGTATAAACATAACCATTGGCACTATGTAAATAAATCAGAGAGGTTATAATAAAATAAAACTTTATTTACAAAAAAGGCTGTGGGTGAATTTGGCTTCTGCTCTGAAATTTGCCAGCACCTCTTTGAGAACCTAGCCCATTACCACCTTTTGATTCTAAGAAAGAAGAAAGCAAATAAAATACAACTAAAAAAAATGAGAGTCTAATAGTAGGATAACACCGATGTAGTATCATGAAAACTCTATTAGTAAGAATAAAGTTTTAAATTACTGGAATGTACTAATACATAAAGAACCTTGTATTAATTTTGATTTTTTTAAATGTAATTTCCAGGTGGGCAGAAAAGTGGTAGGACTTGGCAAGAAACTGATTACAAGGACATTAAATTTAACATTAACTTCTTGAAATTTAACTGTCATAATTTGATAAATATGTCCTGATAATCTAAACTTATACCCACTACATTAGTAATAATGACTTAACAAAACCAACTCTCTGATGGTTTTATGTCATTGGAATTCAATTTATCACTGAGACAATATTACTAGAACATAGATTCCTATATCAGCACTTTAAGTAATCTTATTAATAGCCTTGTGCAACTTTATTCTTAGAGGCTAAGTAATGTTCTAAATTCTTTCTAACCCATGACTAGGTTATCCTGCCTAAATAATGTTGCTGGGTAAAACACAGGTCCCCCAGTTAAACCTGAATTTTAGATAAATGTTGAATAAAGTTATGAATATTTAAGTAATTCATTTTGTTTCTAAAATGCGAGTTTAATTTAGTATTTTGTAATTTTATTTGCTAAATCTGACAACCTTATACATGAAACTGTTGTTATAATCCTGTTTAACACGTGATGTTAATTAGTGACAAGAGAAAAAATAAAGTAAAATAATTTATTTCATACTTTGAAAAGGCAGGTGTCAATAGACATGATGTTCCTGAATTGGGTAACCACAGCACTTTTCCAATCATACTGATTTTACAATGTGCAATCTATGTCCTTCCTTGGTCACAAATACATTTTCAAAGACAGTTCTGATAACCTACAAAGACTCTTCTGGAGGAGGAGTGATTGTTAAAAATTATACTTCAGACTGAATTCTGAAATTGAAGTTCAAATGACTGGACCCAGTAATCTTCATTTTAAAAAGGCACCAAGGGTGATTTTACTGCACAAATAAAATTGGGATTGATTAGCTAAAAAGATGCAGCAAAGCCTTTAAAATACAATAAAAGTTCAAGTTGAGTGTGAATAATTATAACCTCAGGCCTTAGTAATGACAGCTCTGAGTCTGATAATAGTAAGATATAGAGAGACAAAGACAGTGCGGCAGGTGCCTAGGCCGCCTGATATTCCACTTGCCACTTAAACCCGAGCTCTTGGAAGCAGGTGTTTCTGCTCTGTCATTGGAAGATGACTTCTAACAGCCCACCTCTGACTGCAAATGGAGCCTTTGTTAACTGCTGTGAACAAATATCACATTCCTAATCAATTCTGTGAGTCATAAAACCTTCCAGCCACTAAACAATCAGCCAGCTTTCCTGCCAGTCGTGCATCCAACATCCTGCAATCATTTGAAGAGAGAATTCATCAGTCATTCAAGAGACATTGTGTCTTCTTGCTAAGAGCTGAGTTGCTGGCTAGGATAGAATTAGAAAGCAATATTTCTGCCCTCTTGATTGCTCACCTGGTAAAATGTATTTGGTGCAATTTATGTTACGATCATAGCCTGAAAAAGAGAAACTCTCATGATTTAGGTGACTCACATTATAATAATAGTTTTGAGATTAAGTACTCATCTCTGAGAAAGCCTTACCTCTAAATCTGAATAGTCTTGAGCATGTTTGAGGTCAATATTTCTGAATTTAAATTTACTTTAGGCTAGAATTTTCTTGGCATTGATACTACAAATAAAGGATGTCAGTATTGAAAAAGTAGAAATTATAGAAACTTGAGTAGTAGCCACAATTAAGGGAACAGAGAACTATTAAGTAAGAAGCTGTGAAACTTTGTTTGCTTCCCTGAAAAACTGCCATTGCTTTCTTTCTTTCCTTGCTAACACATGTCATTATTCAATTTTAATCTTGTGTATTTCAGGTTTTGAGCCTATGAAATTCAGTTAAGGATATTATCAGATAACCTGTATACTATTTCTTCTTTGCTCTGAGCATTTATTCCTATGTCTCACAAAGTGAGTAAGCATATTGACTGTTTTAATAGCTAACATAAACATAACATGAAGAATAATATGATTTTAAATCAATTTGTGGAAATATTAAGCTTATAATCTGTGTCTAGTGAAACAAATAGCGGAACAAACATTAGTAGGATGCTTTTGCCAACAAATAGCAAAATACTGGGTTAAATAAGAGAATTTATTTTTTCCCTTGAGATGTAAAAGCAAGATAGTTGTAGAATTGATACAGTGATTTAATGAAATTGTCAAAGATTCATACTGTTCTTTTTGCTATTGTGTTCCCCACTTCTTTGAGTTTCTTCTCAGGCTTGATTCTGTGTTTATAAGATGTCTGATGAAACTCGGGACATCTTACATTCAGGACATAATCATGTCCACAGCAAAAGAACAAATAAATGAGCCAACTTTTCCTTTTAATCTCTTTCTCTCAAGCATGAAAATCCTTTCCTCATATCTTCCTAGGGCCTTTCCCTCAGGCTTTGTCATCCATGACCATGGAGTTTAATGGAGGCTGGGGAAGTGATAGTTATTTCCACTGTCTATATTGTGGGGCCTTGCCAGTCAAAAGTGATAGCTTCATGAATGGTGAGATTCATATATCTATTTGGTTGACAAGCAATATACAGTTCCCATAAAGCAGGGGACTTCTTAACTTCAAAGACTTACAAGTGGATTATAGTCATTGGGCGAAAAATTTCATGATGTCATTCTGTGTACTGACTTACATCTGTAAGTTACTTCAAACAGATCATTTCACTTAGTTGTAACACTAACTTTGTGAAGTATATGTCATTGATATCTCCTTATAGAAATGAGAAAACCCCCAACAAATGCAACCAGTGTAACATGGTTTCTTGTACCCTCAATGAATCCCCAACAATAAAAAAAAAAAATTCTAAATGAAGAAAATCATTTACAAGTAAAAAAAAAATGAGAAAACTGAGAATAAAATAAAGGATTAATAAACATTACAATTTAAGTTTTCCTATATGTCACAGCATGAGATGTTTCAAGAGATAATAATGCATTTGAAATCAATGAATCTTATGTTAGAATGACAGAAGGCAGCTCTTCTGTGATATCAACCCTGCTATAAAACAGATGCTATTGTAAACAAAGAAAAAAAAAAAAACAAAGAGTGTAGGGGAGAGGAACCAATGGAAATCAGTGAAATGCTAAGTTCTGTGGTACTAACTATATGTAAGTGTATGTGTGGAATTGTAGCCTCTAGAAAGATATGCCTTGGAACCATGAATGTGAGTTTATTTGGGCAAAAAGGGTCTTTCCATATGTTGTTGGGGCCTAAAGTGAGGGGCAGGACTTCATATAAGAGAAGGGCAGAGGGAAATTAACTCAGAGAGACACCGGGGAGATAGGAACAGAGACTGGAGTGATGCTGTCCCACGCCAAGAAATGCCTGGAACTGTCAGAGTCGGGTAAAGGCAAGGAAGGAGTTTGCATTCTGTTGTAGAGCCTTCTCAGGAAGCACAGCCCTAGGAATCCCTTGATTTTGAACATTAGGGCTACAGAAATGTGAAGGAATAAATCCCTGTTGTTTTTAAGCTGCTCAGTATGTAGCAGGTTGTTATAGTAGCCCTAAAAAACTAATGTAGCATGACAAAAGCTAAGAAGTCAGACCACCACTCCAATACCTAAAAGCATCTACTCCTGTGGAAGACACTAGCCTAAGAAAAAGACAGAGTAACTAAGTAAATTCCACCCACAGAGAATTTGCTGTCTTACTCAGTCTTGTCCCAGTCTAGTGAAATTCCATTTGTGCCTTTGACATTAATGCAAGGAAGTACAGAACTCTGCTCCACAAAGATTTCATCTGTGAATTACATCGTATGGGTTTAGAGAGAGCTTTGGTGCTGATAAGTCTTGTTTCCCAGCTGATAGTATAAATTTCAGTGAGCCAGAGCTCTGAGTTCACCTGCTCCTCCTGGAAAACTGCATCCTGGCGGTCCGGGTGGATGGCATTGCACAGGGAACTCAGGATGTGCCTTCAGGACCCCTAGGAAATCACCAGAAAGTTGTGTCAACTTATTTATCATCATGAAATGTTCTATCCTTGGTTTTGTTGGGTTATAGGTTCATATGTAAATTAAAGTGAAAGCAACTTAAACTGGGCTCAAGTCAACATTTATTCTAGCATATGAACTTTGAAATGTTTTTGCCTAATGTAGCCTAACATTTATTTGCTGGGGAAGACATATAGATAAATAATGTGCAAAAACAAATATATGCTAACACAAGATTTGATCTCTAAAAGACACAAGAGGTCACGATGTTAGCTCACATGTCGCCTGTTCAGTGTGATAGCTGTGGACAGCCTCAGTACCCTCAGCAGTCTATCACGATCACGTTAGTTTTCTTCCTGGTAGTTTTAGATATCTGAATTTGTCTTATTTATGCTTTGTAAGTTTTATGTTTATCTATTCTGTTAGATATCCTGGACTATAAGAATGAAAAATTCTTGTCTTATATGTGTACTTTTGCCTTTCTAAAACAGTTTATTGATACTATAGACTGTGTTGGGTAACTAGATGAGTGAATTAATGAATTGAATCAATATTGCAATAAAAATACCTATTCATGAATTTAGCTATCTTATTACTGCACACTATGCCCAGTTCCTAGTAACCTCTTTAAATATTGACTGAATTTCCTTTTAGTTTTAATCGACAAAAAATATATAGACTTATGTTGTACAACGTGATGTTTTGATGTATTTATACATTGTAAAATTATTAATTCAAAGTAATTCATATATCCATCACCTCACTTGCTTATCATTATGCATATGGTGAGAATATTAAAAATTATTCTTTCAGCAATTCTCAAGTATATAATACATTGTTATTAAATGTACTCACTATACATACACAAATAGAATCCTATTCAGCCTTTAAAAATAGGAAATTCTGTCATTTGTAACAACAGGATAAGGCGGGAAGATGTTATGTTGAGCGAGATAAACCAGGCACAGGGAGACAAATGCTGAGTCATCTCAGGTATGTGTGGAGTGTTAAAAGTCGAACTCACAAAAGCAGCTAGTAGAATAGTAGGTACCAGGTACTAGGAGTGGGAGGAATGGTGATTTATTGAATAATTGGGTGACTAACTAAAGGAATGGGAACCATCACATAATGAAACACAATGAAATAATGGTACCTTTTAATAACGTCATGAGCCAAAAAAGTCTTCACACAGTTTCTGAAGCTTCTAGGAAGACCATGCCTGAAAACTGAATAAATTTGCAGTATAACCTGAGATCACTAAGGTGAAATGGATCTTTCTTTATAAAATAAATTAGGTGTTGTACCAATCTTTGGGCCGTTGATTCTGAAAAGCAAATGTCAGCATCATCTTTTGATTCACTTGGAGGTATTTTGACAAATATTAGAAAGCTATAGTGCCCTGGATGCTTATGCAAGTTCCTTTTAAGCATATTGCTCTGAACAAAATAGCCGAAAGAAGCAGTGGCCAGAAGTGGAGAATGTGCAAGTCCAGTTCCATGTGTCACTGTGGGACTGTAGGTCCAGGGCTGCATCTCCTCTGGCAGCTGAATGGTTTGTGAATTTTTTTATACAATAGAGAGAGAGAAAAATAAAAAACAACTCCTTATCTAAGGAATGTGAGCTTCTTTAAATTATCAGGCCCAAGGGGGCATTTAAAAATGTAACAGCAGTGATGTCTCACCTCCCCCCCACTAAATAATTGCCTCTTAAGGCCATTTACTACCTAGATTCTAGACTCACCAATGCCAAGTAGCTGTAATATGCCACATAACATTCAGTTCAAGAGGGCATAGCCAATCACTAACATGTGTTATTTCTGTAAACCAATGAGAATTCTTGGCAAATAATGTTTGCTATTACTTGCTCTTCTGATTTGTCCTTATTTCCTAAAACAATTTGAGTCTCTCTTTTGTTCTCCAGAGCACTTTCCTAAAGCAAATTGGAAGTGTGTCCCTTGTTGAGTCTTCAACCTTGGCCCAAATAAACTCTCTAGTTACATTCATTTTGCCTCAGTGTTTTCTTTCAAGTCAATAATTCACATAGAGAACCTTTCAGATTGAGCATATACACTGCCTAGCTGTACTCTGACTTGGTAACCACTTCAGGCTCTAAAACATAGCTAAATATAGCTCAAAATCTCATAAATAAGTGGTATTTTATGAATTTTTGGCTCAATATTGGGGAAATTCTTTTCTTCTTAGTCTTTTTTTTTTTACATAGTTATTTATATAAGGAAAAAGTAAAAGCTTTGAAATTTGGACACATCAGATATTTTGTTGTTCTTTGCTTGTTGTTTTTAACAAATTTCTTTTATCTTTAAATAAAGTTAGTAATTTCTCATCTAGCCCTTCACTAGGAGTTTCTGTTCTGTGTTTCCACTTTCTGGGAAGTATAGACTCTTCCCTGGGCAAAGGAAGTCTATCTCTGTGTTCAGGAGTCAGGGATCAACGAAGGATAAAATGACCCAACTATCTTTTTATAATATGACTGAGACCAACAATCCAATTACAATTGTTCATTTTTCACTTAGAACATAGAGAGATGAGTTTCTTAACCCCTGATGGAGATAAGACAGAGAAGCATACAAGAATGATTTCTCAGGTGAGAACAAGATATAAATGTTGCACTTATCTTCTTGGCATGCAAGGTACCCAGGCAATGTAGTGCCGTCCTCCAAGGAGAGTACTTGTAACAATGTCTTTTGCCTATCTGCTTCCAGAAGAAGTAAGCACTGGACCAGAGCCAGTGGGTTACACGTCTTATCTATAGAGAATTTTCTACGGGAACCCTAGCAATTTAAAGAAATGTTTCATTCTCCTGTTTGTGAATAGTTTATTATAATAGTTAAGATCACAATCCCTTAAAGCTTCACCACTGCCTTATTCCCATGCTTCATATTCAGTCACTGAATATATACCTGTTTCTTGTCACTTTGAGGGAAGAGTAGGAAGACAAAAAAAGAAGGGCTTGCAGGGGCAAATGAAAAGAAGTCTTAAAAAAGACATATGGTACTTTCTACCTGGAATCACAGATATTTCAAACTAAAAATGATTTTAAAGATGTATTAGTTTGAGTCACATGAGTAGCAGACACCAAGATGAGTTTAGATTGCAAAAAATATATTGCTAAAGAAAAGGTAGAGGACATAGAAGGAGGCAGAATGATCTTTAGACTAAAGCAGTCTGACACAAAGGGACATTGAACAAAAACAGTATTAAACTGAAGAACAGGTCTAAGGAATTTGGGGAAGGCCAGTGGGGAGTCCTCAGAAGAGTGCTGTGTCCTTCAGGAATGGTCCTGCTCTAGTGCCCCTGTTGTCCTAGGCCATTGGATGGGAGCATCACGAGAGAAACGTAACATGCTGAACACAATGGAGGACTCAGAGAGGTGAGGCTGTTCAGTGTACTATGCTCTGTCCAGAGGGAGATCTGAGCAGCAGTTTTCAAGGCCATAGCATTTTCTACCACCTCTTTACATCACACAGATATTCTCCATGCATGTTCTTGTAGGACTTCCTCTATGGTCTTCATGGGTCTCAGTTCCTGAGAGGGGAAATTTAGAAGAGGGAGGTTAATTCAAGGAACTATAATCCTATTGCTACCATTGTTCTTGTGGTCACAAGTGGTACTCATCATCTGCTTCAACTTTCCAGTCCAAATTTCTCTTACCCACTGCTGTCACTTCAGCTGGTGCTAGTGGCTTCAAAGACATTTCTGAAGACTATGAGTTATTATTATAAATCTGTCAGGATGGGGTTGCTGAATAAATCTATTTCCAGGTATAATGGGGCAAGAAAGTATAAATAGCACTCAAGTGGATTATCTGAGGCCATTCTTTTTTCCCCCTCCTTGCTTCCAAGACTCAATTACAGTAGGTTAACCCCCTAAGGGACTATAACAAAGTTGCCAACTCATGGAGGTGATCAATGAAAAGAACTAGGCCTGTTGTATATTGAATACATATGGTTCATGTCCGGGCCATGAAAATTAGAGCATTAAAGAGGTGGTTGACATAAAGATGTGATCAACTGTAGATGTTTGACTGCATTTTGTTCTTTTGGGGAAATAGGACCAAATAGGGGTCTCCAATATAATGTGTACATTAGATCCCCAAGATGGCATCCCATCCTTACTGTGTGTTGGCTCTGAAATACCAGAGGATCCTATGATCATGCTTTCATATATGGCAAACTTATGGCCATGATGGGTATTTATTTCTGTAAAGATGACCCACTGCCTCTTACAGAAAAGAGAAAGGCCAGTATAGTTGACTTGCCCTCAAAGTGTCCACATGAAGAAAGGTGCCATATTAGGGACTTGGGATTGATATCTGTTGCTGACAATTTTGGCAGGGAGAGGGAGCAGTATCTAGGTCAACCATGGTTGGTCAGAGTCCTTGCCTGGTCAGCGAGGGCCTATACAGATCTCTCTTATCTTCCACCAGGGTCACCCTGTTCATATGCACATTGTGGCAGTTCCAAGATGGCCAAGGGTGATGACTGGATAATGCCAATTGGTCAAGTAATTTTGTCTACTTAGATGTTTAAGTCCCCTTTGGGGTGCATAATCTGTTCTGGGTGTTAAAGCATGATACAAAAATTTCCGCACTTTATGTCCTTGGCTATATGTCCATTCACATTCACCACAACAGACTTCGTAATGTATCACCTTTTAGTCTTTTCCTTGCAGGAACCTAGCCAGAAATCCAAGTCATAGGTAGTTTAAGAGGTTTGGGTAGTGTAAGAGGTTTCTCTTGGCTTTTTGTACCATTGTACTTCTTACTTCATAGGCTAGCAACAGAATGGGAAAATTACTCTAATTTCCAAGTATATAAATTTCAACTATAAAAGTTCCAGATGAGTGAAATGACCCCTGAGTGAGTTAATGGAGTTTGGTCAGGACTCTCTTTATTATCTGCCCCATGCAAGATTTCTCCTAATAAGGGAACTATGATAGTTCTTTGAGTCTCTGTGCATGAATGTGAATTCTGATCTTGTATCCTATTGTCCTCAATATGTTTAGTCTCCATTTCTCACTCCGCTCTTCCTGTGTAAAAAGCAGTATGTTCTTTAATGGAAGGAGTGGGGGGATTGTACTTGCTGGAGTGTTACAGGGTCATCCAGGGTCATCCTCTTAGGCATGACCTAATACTTTTAAATTCCAAACCCCATTTCACAAGTTGACAAGTTCTGAATCTGAAAATTGGCTCAGGTCTGTGAACTGACAGACATTTTTATTAAACGTTTTATCATGACATTTTATTGGGGTGGCTTCCATTAGTTTCTTGCTCCTCCATTCTTGCTTTTTTTGGTTGTAGGATTTAAGTTACAGCATTATTGGCTCACTTCTTCCCCCTAGGGACGACATGCTCTGTTAACCATCGCCCTTACTCCCTTTGGCCCAAGACATCTTGGCTGCTCTTCCGACCTTGATGGTCATTATGATAATTGTGTCCTGGTTTCTGGCAGTTAAATGCTACCACCTGCACTTTATTCTGTCAGAGCTGAATTATTTTCATGAATATTAATAAGCCCTGGCCTGGGATGATCTCTCTTACCATGACCTCTGGCCTGCAGAGGTGAGCCACCACTGAACTCAGTGACACGGGTGCTCCTTTCAATGGTGCATGCCTGATAACTTTGGTAGATGGCATTTCTTATATATAACCTGTCCAAAGACTAAATTCTTAGAGTGTCATTCGGTGTCATATAATATGTCTCTTCTAGCATCTTCACTTCCTTAATTCTTCTAATTCTTGATCTATTATGTTCTGGGGAATCTCAGGCATTTCCCTTTAACTCGCAATAGTCCACTCCTTTCTCTTTGCTTCTCTTATCACTATTTGCCTCTTCCTTTGGGGTCCTTGCCAATGTGTCAAATCCTGTACTTCAATAAAATGCCTTCTCAAAGTCAATAAATTACTGTTTATTCTATATTATGTTCCAGCTCTCTTGATTACTTTTAAATTCCAAACACAGAGATATATGTACTTCTCTGACTCCTATTGGTACATGTTAGCTAATGATTGCAGCCCTTTGGTTTTTAGACAGAATCTCATTCTGTTGCATCAGCCTCGTGTCAGCCTAACTCAGTGACCTCAAATTCCTGGGTACAAGTAATCCTCCTGCCTCAGCCTCACAATAGCTGGGTCTACAGGACCCCCCACCACCATGCCTGGTTAATTTTTCTATCTTTAGTAGGTCTTGAATTCCTGAGCTCAAGTGATTCTCCCTTCCCAACCTTCTAGAGTGCTAGAATTACAGATCTGAGCCACTCTGCCCAGCAGAGGAAACTTTTCATATTGGAAGGCTGCATTTATGTAGTGGCAACCAAATAAGGTCCCCTTTAAGAAACTTCAATTAGATACCTCCCATAACTAAAAATTCACAGTAATAATAGTACTAAAAATAGTAGTAAAAATTGAACTACTATGTACTTAATAATTTCAAGAGGTGGACCATATTTGTTAATTTCAAAGTTAACTAAACTTTTAATGACTTTTTTTGTGTCTACTTTTTGTTGGAAAGCATTTGAATATTTGGTTGCAACATGGAGGGCTGCATTTTCAGCTGATCCTCCAGAGGGGTATCAATCATTTGTAACCTTTAGGGCATCTTGATTTGGGTTAGGTAGGAGAAAGTAGATTCTCACATTTTGCCAAAGATATAGATATTTTACTGCATTTTTTTTCCATACGAGGTCAATTGGATCTTTCTTAGCATCAAACAATGACTTTAAAGTGTCATCTACTGAAAGTTCAATCAATGCCATCTCTAGTTCTTTCAGTCCTTTGGTGATATTAACTAGGTGAGGCTGAAATGCTAATTTGAGTGTGATGCCCTGATTCTCAAAGTCAGGAAACTTTCGTTGTATTCTTCAATTAATAGGTCTGTAACAGCTGTGTATTCTTCAAATGATTTGCATATGTCATCCTGATCATCAGTGACCTTTGCTACCTGGGGAAAATATTCATCTGAAATTCCTTGTTGAAGAAGTGTTTTGTGAAGAGGTACCTTTTTTGAAATGCTTGGGGTTTTTTAGATTTATTTTAGTCTTGCAAAGAAGTATTCAAGTCATTTCAATTTGACACAGAAATGCTATATTCCTATAGAAATATTTTATCGGCTTGGCGCCTGTGGCTCAACAGGCTAAGGCGCCAGCCATATACACCTGAGCTGACGGGTTCGAATCCAGCCTGGGCCCGACAAACAACAATGACAGCTGTAACCAGAAAATGGCCGGGTGTTGGGGCAGGTGCCTGTGGTCCCAGCTACTTGGGAGGCAGAGACAGGACACTTGCTTGAGCCCAGGAATTGGAGGTTGCTGTGAGCTGTGAAGCCACAGCACTCTACCCAGAGTGACAGCTTGTGGCTCAGTCTCAAAAAAAAAAAAAAGAAATATTTTATCAATAATTCAAATTGCTGATTTTATTATTCATAAAATTTAAGTATCTGTTCTCACAAACATAAAATTTTGGTTAACAACTGTTTCTGGGATACCCAATGAACTTTACAATGATAGGGCAAGTCCATGCTGAATTCCTCATGGTTCAACTTTAGCATGTTTCCAAACTGAGAATGCCCTGTTGTATGTGTAGGAATAGAGTTAATTATACTTCTAATTTGTTGCAAAGTATTACTTAAAGTAATACCTTTCCCACAGAGATTTTGCTGATACAAGATATATACAATGAGAAGCAATGAGAGCATCTAGATCTATTAATATTTTCCTTTATCTGAGGAAAAAGCCCTTTATTTTCTCCTATTATGGAAGATGCACTATCTATACATACACTCACTAAATTTGCCACATTCAGTCCGCTTCATGACATTTCTCTTGAAAGCTGTCATTGCTTTCCTATGTTCGCTAGAATGTCCAAACTGAATAACTCTTCATAGCAAAGAAAATCTGTTATGACCCAAATTAAGCATAAAACCTGACCTCAGTCAGCAGTATCTGTTGATTCATCCAAAGTGATTGAGTAATACATACTTTCCTTTTGAAGTATCACATGAAGTTGTTCTGTTAAGTTGAAGGCTAATTTGTGCTGTTGAACATTATTGTTCTTCTTAAAAAGGAGTTGTTTGTACTTTGACATGTTATCAAGTTCTAAGCATCCTCAACTCCAACAATGCATTCTTCTACAATTCTACATCAGGGAATAGCCTCCCTTTTGCTTGAGGATGTAAGTTGCTTTGTAAGTTGTTTCTGTGGCATTATTTCTAGGTCTTATTGCTATTTGAAAGAATTGTCTTTGCTTTTGCTTTTCATCTTTTAATTTCTGCAATAGAACTTTTTGCTCCTCTTCCCCTAATTTAAAATATTTGTGGTACTTATGAGTGTTGTAATGCTGATGAGCTTTGACTTTATTTAATGTTGATATTGCAGGATCACAGAGCAAGCAAATCATGTTATCTGTATCAGAAACAAGGTAATATTGCAATTCCCAGTCTTCATTAAATAAATCTGTTCTCTTCCTTCAGCATTCTCCTTGACATGATGGGCTGTTAAGCAGACAGAATTAAATTAAAAAATACCATTGAGTTGTGCAACCATTTTACATATGAATATACATATTTGTAATGCAGAGTACAGTAGAATATATATGTATGTGTTTTCATTTTTAAAAAAGGAATGGTGTTTCTTTTGCACAAAAACAAAGAACAAAAAAAAATGCACAAATGCCTTTGAGTAAATTACCTTTGAAGAAAAAAATAATTTTTAAAAACTCACTTTAGATTCAAACATATTTGTCCAATTCATAGCACAAAGTTGGTCTTGCAGTCATTTGAACTGGTCAGAAATTGATGGAAATGTTAAATAGATTTAGAGAAATATTTTAAATTGCCCATATCCATTCACATCATTGATTTATCAAAAATTCTTCCAAATAAACTTTCAAAAAAAAATTTCTCCTCAATACAATCTGATAACTAGTATCACAGTTAAATACCAATAACACAAATAAAGCAAAATTTGTTTTTAATGGTCCATAATTTCTTTTTGTCGGATTTTAAATTTTAAATTATTCATGCATTCTTTCTTCCATTTACTTAATTGGTATATATTTTTTAAAGTTAAGTTCTTTTTTTTTTTTTTTGGCCAGGACAGGGTTTGAACCCACCACCTCTGGTATATGGGGTGGCACCCTACTCCTTGAGCCACAGGTGCTACCCTGGTATATATTTTTAAACTTGCAAATATGTGTAAACTTGTAAATATGAAGTGAATCATGAAAACATAAGATTCTTGTGCTTGTGGAATCTATATTGTGAAGCAGACATCAAGTGATCACACAATTATACTTACAAAGTCTTAAAAATATTGTACTGGAAAAGTACAAGGTGTTATGAAGTTTTTTGAAGAGATTTAATTTAATGTGAAACATCAAGGAAGTCTATTTTAAGCAAAAAGGCATGTGCATTGAGAGCTGACAGCAGAATAGTAATTCAATATGAAAAGGAGGTTTGAGCAGAATATTTCAAGCAGATGGAGGAAAGTAAAAGTGCAAAGACCTTGATTTGTGAGAAGAAGTTCCAGGGTATAAGCAAAAAAATGAGTTGGGGAGAGAGAGTGACAGGTCATGTGGACAGCATGAGAATCGGCATAGCTTTGGGGGCAATGCTAAAGACTTTGATCTTTTGATGAGCTCTTCATTTTCAAATGATCACTCTTTGTGGCCTATGGACATTGCATTAAAGGGAGGCAGGGATAAAAGAGAAAAGCCATTAGCTGACTAGTAGAGTGGGCTAAGCCAGAGACAAAGGTAGGTAAAACTATGCGGGTGGGATTATTAACATGAATTGAAGAAACAAGTTTTGAAAAATATTTATTTTTAGTTTACTTTTTAAAAAAGCTTTAACAAGTACTTGTCAAATAATTACTATGGCTACATAATAGTTGTATATATTTGTAGGGCACGTGTGATATTTTGATACAGGCATATGCATTGGATTGTAAACTAATCAAATCAGGGCAATTGGGGAATCCATAAACTCAGGACTTTATAATTTCCTTGTGTTAGGAACATTCCGATTCCATTCTTTTAGTTATTTTAAAGCATACCCTAACTTACTGTTGATTATAGTTGCTTTGTTGTACAACCAAATATTTTTCATTCTGTCTAATGATCTAACTGTATTTTTGGACCCATTAACCATCTCCACTTTATCTCACTCTTCCTTCTATCCTTTTAAACCTCTGTTAACCATCATTCTACTCTATGTATTTATGAGATCAATTGTTTTACTATTTGGCTTTCACGTAGGAGAACATGCGAGATCTGTCTTTCTGTGCTTGGCTTATTTCCCTCAACACAATAATATTCTCTAGTTCCATTGATGTTGTTGCAAATGACAGGATTTCATTCTTTATAGGGCTATATGATGTTCCATTGTGTATATTTACCACGTTTTTTTAATTCATTCATCCATGATGGCGACTTAGGTTGATTCTACATCTTGGCTACTATGAATAGTTCTACAATAAACATGAGAGTGCAGATATATTTTCAATGTACTGAATTCCCTTCTATTAGAAACACGTATATACCTAGCAGTAGGATTTCTAGGTCATATTGTGTTTCCATTTTTAATGGTTTTAGGAAATTCTATACCATTTTCCATAGCAGTTACACTAATTTACATTCTCATCAACAGTTAATGAGGGTTCCCCCTTCTCCACATCCTCACCACATTTGTTATTGCCTATGCTTTGGATAAAAGCCATTTTAATTAGAGTGAGATGATACCTCTTTTCATTTTTTTTATTTTTACTTTTATTTTTTTGAGACAGAGCCTCAAGCTGTCACCCTGGATAGAGTGCTGTGGCATCACAGCTCACAGCAACCTCCAATTCCTAGGCTCAAGCAAGTCTTCTGCTTCTGCCTCTCAAGTAGCTGGGACCACAGGCGCCTGCCCCAATGCCAGGCCATTTTCTGGTTGCAGCTGTCATTGTTGTTTGGCGGGCCTGGGCTGGATTGGAACCTGCCAGCTCAGGTGTACGTGGCTGGCGCCTTAGCGTGTTGAGCCATAGCTGCTGAGCCAATACCTCTTTTTAGTTTTGATTTGCATCTCTATGATAACTAATGATGTTGAGCATTGTTTAATATATCCGTTGGCCATTTGTATGTCTTCTTTTGGAAAATGTATATTCTATTATTTGATTTTTTTCCTATTGAGTTGTTTGAGCTACTTGTATATTCCATTTATTAATATTTTGCCAGATGAGTAGTTCCCAAATATTTTCTCTCATTCTGTGGGTTGTCTCTAAAATAAATTTCTCCAGTTCCATCCATGTAAATATAAAAGAGGTAAAGTCTCCATTCTTAGTAGGAAAGTCTCCATACTTAGTAAAGAATCTCAGGAATAGAAAAAAAAAAATCCAATGTACTCAGTACTACTGTGAAACCAATTTCTAATCACTCACACTTGCATATGAAAAATGAAACACAACTATAGCCTAGGATGAAGGAGGGAAGGGGAGGGAAAGACGAAGGGAGGGGGCTGGGTTGATGGAGGGTTAGTAGGGGGACCTTGCCTATGGAGCATATTGCAAGTACAAGTTGGATCTATCAGGTGTAGAACACAAATGTCTTAATGCTGTAATTGGGTAAACAAGGTGAAGGCTATGTTGATCATTAGGGTGTAAGCACTCCAATTTGTACAAATAATCAAACACATAGAATCCCATAATGGCATAAATGTGTTCATGAAAAAAAATTAAAAAAATAAAATAAAAATAAATAAATAAATTTCTCATGCAATCATGGCAAATAAAATAAAATATCTGGAAACAAACTTAACCAAAGATCAAAGATCTTCATATTGAAAACATTGGTGAAAGAAATTGCAGAGAACATAAAACACTGGAAAGATATTCTGTGCTCATGCATTAGAAGAATGAGCATTGTTAAAATGTGCATACTACCCAAGGTTATCTACAGATTCAATGTAATCTCCATCAAAATACCAAGGACATTCTTTACTGAACTAGAAAAATATAATCTTACAATTTATATTGAACTGCAAAACATCCAGAATTTTGTATATGTACCATAATTTCTTTATTCATTTAAGCCAAAGCCATCCTGAGCAAAAGGAACAAAACTGTTCAAATCACATTGCCTGGCTTCACATTTTACTATAGAGCTACAGTAATCCAAATAGCATGGTACTGGCACCAAAAAAGGAGATATAAACAAAAGGCACTGAATAGAGAAACTAGGGGAAAGAATCCACACATTTTTAGTGACCTTATTTCAACAATGGTACCAAAAACTACAGTGGGGGTAAGGGGCAAGGATGGTCTCTTCAAGAAAAATGTGCTGGAAAAACTGGATTTACTTTTCCAGAAGAATGAAACTAGACCCTTATCGCTCACTGTATACAAAAGTCAAATCAAAATGGATTAAACACTTAAATTTATGACCTGAAACTATGAAACTACTAGAAGAAACCTTTGGGAAAATACTTGAGGAGATTGATCTGGGCAAGAATTTAAGTAATACCCTAAAAGTACAGGCAACCAAAGCAAAATTGGACACATAAGATTACATTTTAGCTAAAAATCTGCACAACAGTAAATATTTTGAAGGTAATATTAATAACTAATTAAGAAGATTGTGAGGTTGAAAACTAGGAGGGATCAGAAATAAATGCTAGATTTCTGGCTTGCACAATTATACAAATTATTACTTGATTCATTCCAATAAGTAGTGCTGACTAAGGAGCAGGTCTGAGGCAAAAATAATGGATTTAATGCAGACTTGCTGTTTTGAGGAGCCTTTAAGATATCTTAGCTAGACATGTTAGGAAAGAAGTTAGATATAAGAATGTAGATGCAAAGAAAAGAGATATAAATTAAAAAAAAAATTGCATACATACTGCATTTGAAAAAAATATTATGGATTAGAGCACAATGAAAAGATTATATAAAAGATTCTAAGTCAGAAGAGAAAGGGATTTTGAGAGGTATTTGAGGAACTTAAAAATCTAAATGTCATGCATAGGGTAATAAAGTGGTAAAGATGACCATGGAAAGGTGACAAGCATTCTAAACTGTTTTATTCCATTTAAATTAGACATGATTAACAGTGTTGAATGAATTGGTGAGGTTTTGAATACTTTTCTTTTGGACAATCTGAATGTGGTCCAATGTCCCAATCCAGAATCATAGTAACTTTATGCTTTCTCTACTGACAGGTGGATTATCCAGCCTCTCATGTGTTATTAAATAGATTTTTGAGAAGGTCATTCCACATGCAAACATAAAGATTGCTTCAGCTTAAATTTCAAGCTCTGCCTTCAATCTCCCTAGTTAAGAATTGAGTCACTTTCTGTAAACATTCAAAACTCATGGGAGCTAACTTCATTTTCGCCAACGACTATTTCTTTACAACTTAGGTTAAATACATCTATTAGGTACTTTTACGAGATTAAGTTATTATCAATGAGAGAAGGTAATGAAAATGATCGCATATGGTAGAAAGTAAGGAAGGCAAGTGAAGGAAACACTTTGCTTAATGATACATTTCATATTGTATCTTATCTTTAGAAATAGAGCTGATAAACTTTTAGGAAGAGATGATAATAATATATCATCAATGATTCATAGATAGATATATCTAAAACATTATTTAACATCATTTAGTACAGGACGTCTTTCTACACCTCACCTACAATAAGCCTAGGCTTATATATTTGTTGTGACAGAGTTGATTACATAACAAGGTGCTATATATCATTGTGGAGTTATTTTACTTTCTAGAATGTTCTTTATTATAGAAGGCCCAATTAAATCTCTTTTTCATTTACACATTATCCATGATGGATGCTGCTGGGCTGGTACTGAATGAATGAAACCCCTTGTTTTTGTCAGAATGCATTATCAGAGTATACTGAATAGAGATCTTGATTTTTTCTGTGATTTTATTTCTTTCCAGATGAATATCAGCTACATCTTCAATTCTTCATATAATGTCAATTCCAGACACATAATCATTCTATTTATGACTTTCTCTAGAATGTCAAATTCTCTCTTAAAGTGAAATACCCAGAATCTTAACTAAATAGATCATGTGGCTAGGACAAAATGATATCTATTATCCTTATGGTAATACCTTCCTTAAAACAAATAAGGAGTTCACTATAGATGGTGAGCATCTTTTTCTCACACAAAATTCCTAGATATTTTTCTTTGTGAGTATCCCACCTCAATCCTCAGGGTAAATATATTTTTAAGTGGAGTATATATGCAAATATATGTATTCATGTATATATAGCCCTTTTCTTTAATATGTCAATGTCACTGTTCTGAAGCTTTCTCTTCACTTTTAGGATATTCATAAATTTGATAATCATTCCTAATATCAATAAATCTAAGAAAGTTTAACTTTTAGGCATAAATATTAATCATCTTATTTTGTTCTTGTATATGTCTTGACTTTAAAAGTTTTTGTAGAACATAATGTTATCTTCTACATTTAAATAAATAAATTTAGTAAATCATAATGCAAAACATTCTGTATCTAGGCATTTTGCAGTAGCTTTTTTTGAGGCAAGGGATCAGAATCTTAGCTGCTTTTATGAAATCTAACATATCAATGCTCATGTACCTCATTTATTCTTAAGTATATCTCTATTAACAACATAAAATCTTTGACAGAAGTGATTCACAAATAGACTTTTATTCCGTTTCTGAGTACATGTCCTCATTCAATTTTTTCTCTGTTATTAAAACTCAAGACTATTAGAAGAAAATGCTATCTAAATCAAGGTCATTTTTGCAAAATCTCCTTCATATCATATTACTTTAGCCAAAGAAAAAAGATAAATATTATTTGTCATGCTTTTTAGTACAACCTTCTAGAGCTTACCTTAATTCTCTTTTTTGTCTCATAACCCTTTTAAGGTTGAGAATTGCTTATGCAACTGTCCCCTCAGAGACTTTTGTAAATATTGTCGAGACACTTTTTCAGATTGAGAAAAATGCCTTGGGTGTCTGCCTAGCCTAGTCTCATTAATACGCATCTGCATTGCCCTCCTGTGACAGACAGCAGAGAAAATACAGAGCCAGGAGAATGTGGAATTAAATTATGTGAATTTTCCTCTACTGACAAGGTGATGAATCAACTAACCACACTGGTGTCTATATATCTATTTTTATTCCTCATTCCAGGAATTTCCCTAATCGGTAAGGCAAACAACTAGAAAATTCAGAAATTTATTTACATTGAGGTCAGTTGACAGCCTTTTTCATACCCAGAGTGGGTATGAAATTTACCCTTGGTTTCTGAATACGAGAATATACAGTTTTAGAGAAGAAAAGTACAAGTTCACAAGTACTTGAACACTAATTTTTGTTCAACATTGAACCCTGTCTCTAAATGGATTATCTAGATGACCTCACAATAAAATGTAAAGCTTTATTTATTGGAAACTATTGTCCTTAAACTTGACTTCTCCTTGTCCTGTGCATTTTCTCTCAGTCTTGATTTTACCATTAATTTCTTCCTTAAATAAAACTAATGTGGGACTATTCCTGTTACTATAATTTACTAATTTTTAAGAATGTTGGTTCTTATTAAATAGAGATACTGAGTTTGTAAACAAAATTAGAAGAGGGTTTTATGGAATTTTCTAGGAAAAGTAGTATTGGGAAGAAGATTCTTTATCTATTGGATTACACAGGACATCCTTAAAGATTACTCTTAAATAATACTTTGTAACCCAAAGCAAATACTCTAGATGTATAAGTGAGGAAAGATAGAAATCAAAGAAGGCTGATTCAGAACACAAATATTAGATGGTGATTGTGTGCCATCTTCCCACAGTAACGAGGCCTATTCTTTGTACTTATATATCATCTATCTATGCATCCATCCATCCGTCCATCCTTCCATCCATCCATCCATCCATCCATCCATCCATCCATCCATATTCTTTCTCTTCCTCTCCTTCTCTTACTTTATTTTATCTGCATATTGGAATAAGTTATTCAAAAGAAGCCAATGGACAATGTATAAAATAGATCTAAGCAAAACTGCTTTCCTTTTAAGATAGAGGCTCAGGATTTTCTATGTTCGGCTTTCAACTCGAGGCTCTGTTTCTCTGGCATCCTTTTTTCTGAGACAGACTGTGGAGAAGAACTTGGAAGTTGTCACTCTATCTAATAAGTGAAAATTAGCAGACTGAATAAAATGAAACCTTGGGTCCATAAGAGTGGGGAGGATGCTGGGAAACTGCTGACCCCAAACCTGGAGAGATTGACAGGTACATACAGGAAGTCCTGGCTTACTGCAGCAGAGACTCATGAGTGGAAATCACCGTGGGGACTCAGGCCAGGGAAGGAAAACACGAACTGTAGCTACTGGGTGCAAGAACTGCAGACAAGTCTCAGCAATAAAAAGCCCAACAGGGCCTAATGATTGAGGAGCCCCTATATGTTTGTGAGTTTTACCTCCAGGAACTTTAGCAATTCTCACAGTAAATATCAGAAAAAATACGCATAATTCCAGAATGAGGAAGGAAAAATGAACCATTTTGAAATATGCCAAAGGACTCAGTTCTTCTTGACAAGGCCTCCCCTCAGAGAAACCAGTTAATTAAAATCTAACCTACCAAAAACAAGACAAACATCCAACTCTGGCCAGCTGCAATCTTCTGTGCAGGAGAAAAGAAAGAACCAACTCCAGCCCGCTGTGTCCATCATGTCCCACATAAAGGGGAAGAAAAAACCCTGAGAAACACTTGTGAACTTCACAGTCCAGGAGACTTGCAAAAAGAGTGAGATCTACTCGTACAATGAAGCATGCATTCACCTTACACACACCTCACCACATTAATGTAGGTCTACTATAGCCATTTCTTTTACCTGGCACATCATGTTCAGCTATTTTTAAAAAACACAAGACATACTAAAAAGGAAAATTTGAAAGGAAAAA
This sequence comes from Perodicticus potto, assembly GCA_963574655.1. Classification (NCBI taxonomy): domain Eukaryota; kingdom Metazoa; phylum Chordata; class Mammalia; order Primates; family Lorisidae; genus Perodicticus; species Perodicticus potto. Next base: position 49,831 of record CAUYRH010026063.1, read on the forward strand.
GCAAGCATTGGAAGCAAACTTGGCAAAAATGTTGGAATTATTTTTGCACTCTAGCTGGGGTAAGAGAGTGAGACCCTGTAAATGTAGAGTATTAATGTCTTTATATAGTGATTAAGAAAATGCCATGAAGGCTATCTCTCACAGTACGATCAAAATGTTTCTGATTGTATATGAAGCACATTCTGCCCTATGATTGCACCAATGTACACAATTATGATTTAATAAAATTATT